>JALIGW010000035.1:5532965-5800465 GCA_023053685.1 Diadophis punctatus similis | reverse complement strand
TTCTCTCTGGGCACAATGAGAATGTATCTGCTGAATATAACTCCGCATTGGCGACAGGAAGGGCATCTGGCCAGTAAACACTCAGCTCCATTCAGTTGCCCAGACTCCACCCCTCAAGGGATTATGGGGTCGTTAAAAGAAGACGATGATGAGTTAAGAAATTGCAACCTGATGGGGAACATACAGGAATTGAGAAAATCTATCAGTGTCCTAAGTTCCTCCATGTTGCATTCTTTTACCTTCTTTCTATTGGTGAACTAGTGAGTGAGACCATAGCTGGAACAAGTGAGTGATGGAACTCAGTGGGAACCAGATTATAGACCAATAACTTTTAATATATGACATGTCTATGCTATCACATTAAAGCAGTTGCTCAGAATTTTCTGTTTAGAATGAAGGAACAATTGTAGCCTACAGACTGCCATGAAAAAGCAGCATTTAGTAGCACCAACTTTCTTCTTCTCAGTGCTAAACCAACAATGATTAAAGCATGGCTGCATGATCTGGTCTTCCCCTGTCTGTCCCCGAGACCCATTGTCCTCTGGCCTTTCCTTCTGCTATAATCTAATCATTTATTATTCACATTTGGAACATAATGACATCTATTGGCTTGCTGCTCATGTTCAAAGCCAGAGCAATGAACAGGAAAATGGCTCATAAAACTGGGAAAAGGACAGGTTCCTTAAATTGTCTGGTGATGACTAAGGCCCTGAACAAATATAATCTCCTGGTTTTTTTAAAAAAAGATGGTTCTTTTTATAAAACAATAATTTATATTTGGGTCTTGAAGACTAACTCCCAAATCCTTTCCCCACACAAGTTTTACTCACACAAATTTTCCTAGAATCCTCTTTGGCACATAACCCTATAAAGAAGACAGTTACATAACGTAAGCTATTAATATTGCAGATAGCAGCAAAAATGCCATACTAAACTGAGAGGCACAGCTCACTGAAGGGAGAAATTTGCTATTATTATAATGTATTATTCATTAGGGGCTGACAAAATGCTAGAAAGAAAAAAGAGATTTTGAAGTCATAGTGTGCTTGAAAGTTTAGAGTATTTTTCCAAATGAATTCAAGAACAGGATGGGTAAATTAGTCCACTTGTTAACTGACTGTAGTTGTGTCGTTATGTGTGTGTTATCCATATTAAAAAAACCTTCATATTCTTTTATGCTTGCAACATCTACCATTCAGAGCCATTGTATATATTTTTCCCAATTTACAAAGCTATTAAAAATAGCCAAGGTACCTTTTTTAAAAAAAACCTAATTTTTTGCTTTGATGCCTCCTTTTTTCCCTTCTGCCAGTGTTCTTAGTGTACATTTCTCCAGTGTGAGTTCTTTATTAAAATGTAACTATCATTGTTGGAACATCAAGTTTAATATTTCCGAGAATATTTCATCAGGGATAAAAACAGGCTACTTGACTTTATTTGATGCTAATTTTCAGATACTGCAAAATCTAGTGGGAGCCAAACATCCGAATTCACTCAACGGAATCTGCGATAGGACCATTTTCATCCTTATTCAATGCTTTGGAGGGATTGCTATTTTTGCTCAGAGATAAAAGCTGTTCTCAAAGAAAACAATGCACAATTTCACACTCCAATATGGCCATGATACGTACCGGAAGAAACAACTCATTTCTCACAGTAAAGAACTGCGCCAACTCAGGAAGCTCAAACTTCCCAAGGAGCTGCTGATACAGTTCTACAGAGGAATCATTGAGTCTGTCATCTGCACCTCTATAACTGTCTGGTTTGGTTCTGCAACCCAACAAGACAGACACAGACTTCAGAGGATAATCAGAACTGCAGAAAAAACAATTACTGCCAACCTGCCTTCCATTGAGGACCTGTACACTGCATGAGTCAAAAGAGGGCCGTGAAAATATTTACTGACCCCTCGCATCCTGGACATAAATTGCTCCAACTCCTACCCTCAAAACGTCGCTTATAGAGCACTGCACACCAAGACAACTAGACACAAGAACAGTTTTTTCCCGAACACCATCACTCTGCTAAACAAATAATTCCCTCACCACTGTCAAACTATTCACTAGGCTGCATTACTATTACTATTAGTTTTTCTCATCGTTCCTATCACCCATCTCCTCCCACTTATGACTGTATGACTGTAACTTGTTGCTTGTATCCTTACGATTTATATTCATATTGATTGTTTCCTGATTGCTTACTTGAACCCTATGACAACCATTCTTGACAAATGTATCTTTTCTTTTATGTACACTGGGAGCATATGCACCAAAGACAAATTCCTTGTGTGTCCAATCACACTTGGCCAATAAAGAATTCTATTCTATTCTATTCTATTCTATTCTATTCTATTCTATTCTATTCTATTCTATTCTGAGTTGATCTAAAACAAAAGTTGGCTGCTAGAGACCCCTGACAAGCAAAAGGAAGTATTTTTACAGACTTATAATCCAAGACACAAAGTTTGCCATTATTTTTGGTGGTTTTAAAAGAGAATTACAAATGCATTAATGGTTACCAAAGATGTCCATTTGGGTTACCATGCAGTATGCCTCTGGGTAAAGTAACTGAAAAACAGTAACGTGAGAGGAACATTACTTTCTTGTTCTTTGCAAAGTCAGGCAGAACTCACCATGGCCAACTTGCCATGGCCATGTCACCGCAGCCAACGTGCTGTGGCCAATTTGCCGTGGCACAAGAGTTACACTAATATCGAAGAAATAGTCAAATGGAATCATTAAAGAAAGGAATGCCAAAGGAGGGACAAAATAAAATGTGAATAACAAAAATTAAAATATTTGAATTGAACAATTTACTCATTAAATTGAATTGTTGAATTGTCCCAAAGCAAGTTGTCCCTTGGTGAGTTGGCCATGGCGAGTTGGCTGCGGTGAGTTGTCCTGATGGTGGGCTTCATCAAAGCTAGAAAAGATGAAGGCTAGCTACAAGATCACAGAGTGCTACAGGAGTGCAAAGTTCTCAGTGAAGAGACCCAGATGGCTATATGTAGATAATAGAATACTCTGATTAAGACTATATTGGTAGTTGTGGAACAGCCTGATTGTGCTTTTCAGAATTAGTACAAAAAGAGTGGAACTTGCAAGAACATGGATAGTTCTTGTTCAGAATGTCAACTGATCAGCCTCTCTTCTATTCCTTCCCTCTCTTTGGCTGGTTAAGGCTATTTAAAACCAGCTGATACCTCCCTCTGGAAAGGAAAGAGTTGGCTACATAAGAATAGACATTCAGAGAATAAGTTTACTGTTAGTGTAAATTATATTGGCTTGGCAGTTAGCAGAGCAATCCTATTTCATGTTATGGAATGTTCCAACATCAGAATGTCAGATGAATGCAGTATTTGGCAGAAAAACAGAACAAAATAAATATTTCATTTGGGTTTCTTTTTCTCCCTCTGAGGTAATTTGAAATGTTTATTTACACAATGTCCCTTCCACCCGGCAATTATTTTCATTCCCCAATCACAAACCATTTCAAGTTGTCCCACTGTGACCATCACTATCTTTAAAATGCTGAAGACTCCATTTCAGCCAATCGAGGGTCTTCCAGTGCTTTCCAATGGGAAAGCATAAAAAAGTGCCACTCAGCCAATAGCCTACCTCTCTATTTCACTGTATTCATTTGTGTAGTGACTTGTAAAGAAATCAACATAACAGCAATTATAGGGAAAAGCTGTCATGGCAACTATCTCTAGGTTCACAGTTTAAAAAGCAAATACCATCTTGTCATAATATTCTACAGGAAGATGCAATACTCTGAGAGTCACTTTTGTGAGATGAATGGCCATATAAATGACAGATAGATAGAAGATAGATAGATAGGTAGGTAGGTAGGTAGGTAGGTAGGTAGGTAGGTAGGTAGATAGATAGATAGATGATAGATAGATAGATAGATAGATAGATAGATAGATAGATAGATAGATAGATAGATGTGTATATCTACACATATACATATACATATCACTATACATGTCTATTTGTGTGTGTGTGTGTGTGTGTATATATTTATATATATATATATATATATATATATATATATATATATATATATATATATATATATATATATATATATATATATATATATATATATATATATATATATATATATATATATATATATATATATATATATATTCCCTCTCCCTCTCCCTCTCCCTCTCCCTCCCTCCCTCCCTCCCTCCCGCTCTCTCTCTCTCCCTCTCTCTCTTCATTCAGTCTCTGGAGAATACTGTAAAGGTTATACAGAGTTTTTAATTTTATTTATTTATTTAATTTATTTAAAACATTTATATAGCTGCCCATCGTTCAGCCAACTCTGGATAGAGACAGACAGACAGACAGACGATAGATAGATAGATAGATAGATAGATGGATAGATAGATAGATAGATAGATAGATAGATAGATAGATAGATAGATAGATAGATAGATAGATAGATAGATAGATAGATAGATAGATGCATAGATAGATACATAGATACATACATAGATACATACATAGATACATACATAGATACATACATAGATACATACATAGACAGACAGAGAGGAGGGAGGGAGGGAGGGAGGGAGAGAGAGGGAGATGAAAGGCAAGAATGCAAGGCAGGAATGAACAAATGAGCTGATTCCTAACCTCATATTATAGTCCACCATTTAGATGAGGTACTATTGACAAACTGCATAGCATCATCATTTATCTTATTGCAATTTCTGGCTGAACTCAGCCCTGGGAAAGTAGTTATCAATAATTCATGGAAATGAAAGATAAATAATGTCATCTAATCAAATGTGCTTAACCATTATCCATACTCATTATGGGTTAATGTAGGTTTTTAACGATCCCTAGAAAGGTGTGAATGTAAAATGCTGGCTGAAGGTAAATAAAGAAATACAGCTAGAGAATGCTGAGTTTATCTTCTTAATAATAAAAGCAAGAAAATCAGTGGGTATGGGTGCTCACACTTGCCTGCACTGTGATTGTAAAGCTAAGCAAAACATATGTTT
Source organism: Diadophis punctatus similis (assembly GCA_023053685.1). Classification (NCBI taxonomy): domain Eukaryota; kingdom Metazoa; phylum Chordata; class Lepidosauria; order Squamata; family Dipsadidae; genus Diadophis; species Diadophis punctatus. Next base: position 5,795,442 of record JALIGW010000035.1, on the reverse strand, counting down.
GTCTTTCAAAATTATTTTTTTAAAAAAATAGTCTACTCCTATTTTATCCTGGGATGTTTTTTCACTTCAATGAAGTGACAAAGGTGGCCTTAAACAGTTCAGGGGCCAGTGCTATGGGAGAGGGTCCTCTCAGCCTCAGAGTGGGCTTTGGGACTAGCTACTGGGCCTCAGAGCCATGCTGGAGGAGATGACCAGGCAGAGTCCAAGGGTGGGTGAAATACTTGATTAATTTGGAGTCACTGAGCTTCCACAAGAGACCTCATCCACCACCACCCCTTGACCTTCATTGACTCTTATCTGGCACCAATTTGCCTTGGCTGTTAGTAGATCAAATTCTTGTATATAGGTGGCATGGAATAAACTTGTAGTATTTTTGAAGCCTATCCTGGCTCATGATTTCTTGCACCTGACACATGCAGTCTGAAAGTCTTCCAAGATAAATGGAGGAGACGTCAGCTGAATCTTCACTGCATGCCCCTTGGGATTGCTCAAGAGCTGCGCAGTGGTTAGAATTCAGTATTGCAGCAGGGGTGGGTTCCACTTACCTTCGCCACCGGTTCGCATCGTGACGTTTCGCGCGCGTCCCTCGTGCAATTCTGCTTCTGCACATGCTCAGTAGCTATAATCAGCCCGAAACACAGCTGAGGAGCTGATCAGCTGTGCTTCGGGCGAAGGAATAAAGGTAAGTATAAACCCGAGGGCGGGCGGGAGGGCCCTTTTTCAAGCAGCAGCAGAGGAAAAAACTTCCAAACAGTAAAAAATTCAGAAAAATTTCCCAAAAAAAGATGGCGACGCCCACGGACCAGCACTGACCGAACCGGATCTGTGATGCCATCGTGACGTCACCAGCGGGTCGCTACCGGTTCGGGCGATCGGTCCGAACCAGGAGGAACCCACCCCTGTATTGCAGGCTAACTCTGCCCACAGCCTGGAGTTCAATTCTGACCGGATCAAGGTGGACTCGGCCTTCCATCCTTCTGAGGTCAGTAAAATGGGGACCCAGATTGTTGAGGTCAATATGCTAACTCTGTAAACTGCTTAGAGAGGGCTGTAAAGCACTATGAAGCAGTATATATGTCTAAATGCTATTGTTATTCTCAGGAGAGAAAAGACATTTAAAACCTTGTCTGCCACACTGCCACAGCCTTCTGCGACACATTCCTCTCCCTTTTACCTACCAGCAATATTTGATCGGTGTTTGTCCTGCTGGCTTTCACAGAGTCTTAAAAACGTGGCTGTTTTCCTTGGACATGTGGGCTGGGAAGCTAGTGGAGGCTGGGAAGTTGATGTTGTCCTCATTAGCCATTCTGTGCTTTTTATTTGGTCATTTACTTTGCATTATGAGGTCTTTTCCCATTTTATGTTAGCTGGCCAGAGTCACTGCTGTGGAATGGCCAGCTTTGTATCGATCAAGTAGATAAATAGCCCCAGTTCAATCTGTTTTGGAGAGCCAAAGTCTTCACATCTAGGGATACTTAGCTTAGGAGTCCTTCCTGGATGGATATTGATGGTTGGAGAACTGCAGCTGTCAAGTAGCACAAAGCAGTGGCTCCATAAATGAAGTCGGGTCACATCTGTCTCCTACCAAACTTCATGGACAGTTTATTGATGAAGACTTCAGGGAGACTTTTACTCCGGAATTCAATTCCTTCCACTTGTTTTTATTTTGTATTAATGCTTCAGGAAGAAGAGAGTTTCTTTACAAAGGAAGACAGTGATCTAAATGAAACCAAATTCCATTAAATGGAAAATGGAAGGTGAAAAGGAAAGCAAGAAAAGATCTCGATAGGGAGAGGGAAAAACAGCTGTCATTTTACAACGGACAGACCAGGTTATATCTACTCCAATTTGTATCGCTTTAGCTTTTAGGTTTGTTTGCTTTAATACTGTACAAAAATCTTCTCCCTTAAGAGTTTAGTCTAGTGTTTCTCCATCTCAGCCACTTCAAGATGTGTGGACCAGTGGTGGGTTCTAAATAATTTTGCTTCTGCACGTGCGACGCTTCTGCAGATGCGCAGAAGCTTCTGCGCATCTGCAGAAGCGTCCCGGGCGGGTGGGCGGAGCCTCCCGCCGCCAGCGCTACCGGTTCTAAGAACCGGTCCGAACTGGGAGTAACCCACCGCTGGTGTGGACTCCAGCTCCCAGAATTCCCCAGCCAGCCTGGGTGGTTTCTGGCTAGGGAATTCTGGGAGTTGAAGTTCATACATCTTAAAGTTGCTGAGATTGAGAAACACTGGTTTAGTCAATCTGCATATGTATTTCATGGCATCCTCTCAACAAAATGACCGTCTTCAATAAAGTCCTTGTCCTCGGACAGAGGATCTGGGAACAAATGTGGTTTTTCTCTGTTTGTTTACACCTATATGTTTAAACAAATGTGGTTATATTTATATTGGATTGATTATGGCCCTACGCATCAGAAAAGCTTTAGCTCAACATTCAGAACAAGCCTTAACTCCCTTTTTCTCTGTGGTATTAAGAAATTTCACTAGTTAGAGAGCACTAGAAAAGGAGACCAGCCGGAAGTCTTTTGTGGTGCAGTAAAATGTATTATTAAGATTCCGAACATCATTGTTCAAATTGGTAACATGGATTAATTTATTTTTATAAAGATCTAATAAGCCAGGCCTGTTCTATTTCAAGTCTCTTTTTTTCTAAGATTTGATTTCTCTCCCAACCAGAGGTGCTATTCAGCCAGTTCGAGCGAATTGGTAGCGGAAATTTTGAGTAGTTTGGTTCGGAGAACCGGCAAATACCACCTCTGGCTGGCCCCGCCCTCCCACCCCCACCTGTCCTATATTCCCTTGTTTTTCAGCTCAGCTGATTTGCGCGGCAGAGCAGATTGCCACGCCTCAGCTGAGCTAAACAACAGCTCAGCTCACCAGCGCTGACACCGAAGGCGGTCTTTGAGTGCTGCATGTGCGAGTGAAGCTGCTTTACATATTTGCATCATGGTTGTTGAAAGATTTAGTGCCAAATCAGAAACTAATACTGCTTTTACCTCTTGACAATGTAAAAGGATATTTTTCACAAGTCCTATCTTGTGATAGAATAACTGTGTCATGTAAAGATTCAAGTACCAGCCATTAGTGATCTACTCTGGATCACTTTACTAATTGTTTCAATCTTGCTATGGTAGTTCACACAATGCCATTGTTAACAGCATAGTGCAGCACAAAGACAGCCATCAGAAATATCTATAAGTAAATCCATTGTAAACATATTGTGGATCTACGGCACGTCTTCCTTATCTCTTGAATTACAAAAAATGTTCTTGCTATAGTCCCTTCCAGGTTATGTGAGTCATTTGTTATTTTTTAAGAACATCTAAAAACTCTTTCATCAATAACTGTGTTTAAACATCAATTGAAAAATTAGATTACATGTGGAGAGGCAATCAGTAGATAGGAAAAAATGTTTCTAATAATCTGCTTGTTGTTTGTACAGTAGAACCTCTGGTCATGACCATAATTCATTCCATAACTTTGGTCGCAACCCGATTTAGTCATGACTCGAACCTTAAACAAACAACAGGAAATTTAGCGCTTACAAAAAAAATGGCATGGATGGCAGTAGTGGGTTCTAAATCCCGTTGCTACCGGTTCACATATGTGCGCACACAGTGCTTCTGTGCATGTGCAGAAGCATCCCGGGCAGGGGTGAAATCCTCCCGGTTCGCTCTTACCTGTCAGTCGTCGCAGAGCCGATGGAGCTGGTGGCGTTCGCCGCGCAGGGCTGCCCCCGCCCACTTCTCCTGCCCGCCTGGACACCACCATTTGAGTTCTTTTGCCCTCTGCGCATGCGCAAAGCATTCTGCATGCGCAGAGGGCAAAAGAACTCAAATGGCGGCATCCAGGCGGGTGGGGGAAGCGGGCGGGGGCAGCCGTGACTGCCACCGGCTCCATCGGCTCTGCGGCGACCGACAGGTAAGAGCGAACCGGGAGGATTTCACCCCTGATCCCGGGCGGGTGGGCGGAGCATCCCGGGTGGGTGGGCGGAGCATCCCACTGCCTCCACTGGTTTGCAGAACCAGGCCGAACTGGGAGCAACCCATCGCTGGTGGAAGGGGAAATCGGCCATGGCCGTGTTTGATTGCCACCCGAGTATGTGTTTATGACCAGAATTAAAAAATTTGTGAATTTTTTGGTCTGAACCCAATTTGGTCGTGGTCAGAAGCTTCCGTGACCAGAGGTTCTACTGTATGCAGCTTTTTAGCAGAGTGCCAGTTTCATATATTGCTCTAAGCCAGTGATGGCAAACCTTTTCGGCACCGAGTGCCCCAACTGGAATGCGCATGCACATACGCATGCCAGAGCGCCAAAAAACAAAAGAGCAGCTGGCGACGACGCACATGCCCACAGAGAGGCCTCTGTGTGCCACCTCTGGCATGTGTGCCATAGGTTCGCCATCACGGTTCTAAGCAATGCAAGTCTTTAATTTTCATTCCTTGGATCAAAAAATCATTTTAGGAGTAAGAAAATCTATTTGTGTCAACAAAGAGGCAATACTTTGCTGGCCTTCCGGAAAGCCATTAAGACATGGCTCTTCCTGCAGGTGGGGTGATTGTGACTGTTGCTTGTGTTGTTTTTATTCTTTTAATCACTATTTTATTATTGTTGTTTTTATAGTATTTTTTAATATAGTATTCAGCTGTTCTTATATATGTTGTACGCCACCCTGAGTCCCCAGGGAGTAGGGCGGCCTATAAGAATCGCAAAATAAATAAATACATAATACATACATTAAGGGTACTACTTCTGACCTCTACTATAACTTAAACTTTTTATGCAAATGTTGCTGAGAATTCTCTCAATATATTGAAAATATATTGAAAAAGATGCAAATGAATACAGGTAATCCTCACCGAATGACCACAACTGAACCCAAAATTTCCGTTGTTAAGTGAGACATTTGTTAAGTAAATGTTGCCCCATGTTACAACTTTTTAGCCACAGTTGTTAAGTGAATCACTATAGTTGTTAAGTTAGTGATACAAGTGTTAAGTGAATGTGGCTTTCCCGTTGACTTTGCTTGTTAGAACGTTGCAAAAGGTGATCACATGACCCTGGTTCAATAAATAAATATTCTACAAATGCATCAGCAGTGAGGCTGGACAATGTGACCCTCATACAGTTTGGTGGATTCCATCCAATTATTTTCCTCCCACTCAACATTCTTATTGGCTGGAAAACCAACTTCAATCACTTTTTCACCAATCATGTGGCTAGAAAGGTTTGTGATTCAAGCCTTAATATTTATGATTTACTGTGTCTCTCTTATGATGACACTATATTGGAAGGCTAAGCCATAACTATCGTGTTTCTCCGAAAATAAGATTACTAATTTGTGCTCCAAAAGATGCAATAGGACTTATTTTCCGGTTAGGTCTTATTCCAGGGAAAATACAGTACTAAATGCATCCATCTGGCTAGGTTTATATTGCGAGAGCCCTGAAAAATCATGCTAGAGCTTATTTTCTGGTTGGATCTTATTTTGGGGGGATCAGAAGAAAATATGAGAAAAGCAAGTAGGAAATTGTGTTGATCACTAGCACTGAAAATTTTACTTAGTTTGGATAATGAAACATCTGCAAGAAAACAAGCAAGCTCAGAGACCACACCAAGTTTTGTTCTCAGTTCTGTTCATGAACATTTTAGGCATACACAATTTAGGGTAGGATGGGTGAGGATTTCTCACAAAACCTGAACTTCTTGCCTTCTATTCAAGAGGAAATAATAGCTTTTGTTCACTTTTTATTTGGTTATAGAATGAAATTTGCAAGCACCAATGTGAGAGAAATTAGTGTAGTAATTTTGTACCTAGGCTCATTTGAATTTCTTCAAATGGATTTTCATTTGTTTGAAAAGAGAATTAACTGACATATGTAGGAAGATACATGTTTTCTTGAAGATCAAGACTTCTCCATTCTAGATTAGTAGACAAAAGAAGGCACTGGACCTTAGCTTAGATTTGAATGTGGAATATTTGCTTATCTCTCTGTTGTTTGTCAAAAGGAATAGATGTAGAGATTTTGGAGCTGTGGTGCCTTAAACACTTCTTTATTGTTAAACAAAAACTAGGAAGTATCTTTTTTTTTTAACCTAGGGATTACATTTTGCTGCAAAACAAAGAATGATGTAAAACACAATATCCCTCTTCCAAAGCACTATGAGAAATAATGATGAATCAAGTCTTGTGTTAGGAGACAGACATCTGATTCATGCAATTCCTTTCTCTCCAGGCTGTCAAAAGCTTTAATAGGTTTGAGTTTCTTGCTTGCTTTTGTGTGTAGGAAGTGAGGTGGAATAATGTAGGGATGGGAGGAACTGTTGATATCCTGGGCTTCTTTTTCCATAGTAGAAAAAGTTGGCCTCAGTTGGCAAAGGTCATTTTATGATGGCCCAATTTGGCTTTGGTCACTTTTAAGGGGCATTTCATTTTTCAGCCACAAAAATTGACCCAAAGCGACTCCCTTTCCCTTAAAACTTAACTGATGGGTCTATCAAAAGATTGCATTTCAGGCTTGCTAGTCACAGAACTTCGAGGGATTAATGTAAGTATATACAAAGAGCTGCCCTTAATCTGAAGCAAATGAAACTAGGCAGCTGATAAGAAATGGTTTTCTTGGCAGCTTGACTCCTAGTGACAGCATGGACACATTCATGCAGTTTTCTCGGCAATGTAATTTGTCACTGCCTTTTTTTTTTAGTTCCTAGTCTGCTTTTATAGATTTTTATCTGGAGCAATCCCATCCAAACATTAGCCAGGTATGACTCTGCTTAGCTTCTGGGCTCCTGCAAGTTCAACTACATGTTGCCACCTGTTGAAGGTAACAACTGGGCTTAACCTCATATCTGAACTATGTGGGAAAGCATCCCCCCTAGAAGATTAAAAGGCTTCTCTTTATTTATTCATTTTTATTTGTAACCCACTTTTACAAATACAGCAGTGAACATATCCAACATATTCTTCCTCCTGTTTTCCTCACTGTGAGGTGAGTTGGGCTGAGAGGGACTTACCCAAGGCCACCCAACTGGCTTTCATGAATAAGGTAGGACTAGAACTCACAGCCAGTTTAAAACTGCTCGCCGCCGCCACCGCCATTAGCTGAGTTTTTGCGCAGAGGAGCGAAGGGAGTCCCTGGTTGGAGCCGGCGAGGCCTGAAGCCCTCGCGACAGGAAGGTAGGTGCAGGGCTTCCCTTCCCTTCCTTCCCAGGCCTGGCCTTCCCCTCGCGAGGGCTTCGGGCCTCGCCGGCTCCAACCAGGGACTCTCTTCGCTCCTCTGTGCAAAAACTCAGCTAACTCAGTTTTAAATGCTCCCTGCCTAACCTCTGATCGTTTCTGAGGTGAAAAACTGTGTGTGCCCGCAAGGCTGGAAGGGCCGGGGCTCCAATAGTGCCCCTGCCCTGCCCTGCCTTCCTTTGGTTAGGGCCCCTTTCTGCGCCGCCGCCTCCAGGCCCCCTGAAGGGATTGGAGGCGTCCCTATGCCCCCCACCACCACCCCGATTTTCCGTTTCCATTGAGGGGTCGCTGAGTGGGGAAGGAGGCCTGTTTGGGGGCGGGAAGGCGGAAGGGCCCACCAATGAATCCTTGGGGGTGCCGGGAGGATGGCTGTCCCTGAAAGCCGCAAACCTCCCCCCCCTGTCTACTCCTGGCAAGGAGGCTGCTCGCTGCTGCTGCTGCTGCTGCTTTGGTCGCCCCCCCCTCCCGAAAGGCCACGGTTGCGGTCCAGTCGCCCTCACATTGCCTGGGAGACGAGATGCTCCTGGAAGCCCGGATGGTCCCTTTAAAACAGAGGTCTTCAAACTTGGCAACTTTAAGACTTGTGGACTTCAACTCCCAGAATTCTCCAGCCAGCATAGCATAGCTGGCTGGAGAATTCTGAGAGTTGGAGTCCACAAGTCTTAAAGTTGCCAAGTTTGGGGATCCCTGCTTTAAAAGGACCATCCTTTAAATTTTGGTGTCCTTCCTCCGAGAGAGAGACAGAGAGAAGTGGGGAGAAGCAGGTCAAGAGCCTGAGCACCACCGCCACTCATCTTGTTGTCACTGCAGTCTTTCCTGGAAATGTTCATGTTCATGATCCCCCTTGTCCCCATTAGTGGAAAGCTGCCACTGTGCTTTTTATAAGATCCCTTGGTGGAAACCATCCGGAGCTCTGAGCTGGTGCAGAAAGGGGAGGGCGTCAGCTGTGAAGAAGCAACTGCTTTCCTTCTCTGAAATTCACCTCTGGAGTTGATGTCCACAGGTCTTAAAAGTTGCCAAGGTTGGACACCCCTGACTCTAGTTATCAAAAGTCTTGTCAGGCTCAAAACCAAGAATGTCACAGGGTGATTCTTTCCTTGTGTCCAATCACACTGACTTTGCCAATAAAGAATTCTATTCTATTCTATTCTATTCTATTCTATTCTATTCTATTCTATTCTATTCTATTCTATTCTATTCTATTCTATTCTTTTATTTATTTCATAAATACATAAATTTTCTTGAATTTTAAATTTTAAACGACAGCAATCTACTAAAAAAAATTCACTCAAATGAGAAACTTGCCAAAGAATAAAATAATACTATACATATTTTTAATGTATTATATTTGTAAATTGTACTTATGTTGAAATTAAAAATATATATATTACAATACTATTTTTGCGTTCTATGAAAATTTTTGTTGCTCCATATAGACCAAATTTTTAATCAGGACCCCCCCCCCCCGGTCAATGGTGTTCCTCTTTACCAATGTTAAAATCTGGTCACCTTAGTTATACGTCAAGGACTATATGTATCAGGAAATCAAACTGCTTAAGCCCTTTCTTGTTTAAATTGTGAGGCATCAGACATCCAGATATAGCTTTAATGCGAAGGAAGGGACTTGAATCTGGGAGGACTGCCATATTGCCCTTAAAGCTGTAGGAGCATAAGCTAATTTGAAAAAGCTTCAGTGAAACATGCCCCCTGTTTGTTTGTTTCTTCCCTTAGGTTCAGTTGAAGCACTATGAAGAAAAGAAAGTGCAGTAATGGAAAATGTTTTAGGCCATGACAAAAAAGATAACTCAGTTAGGAATTGTGTCAAGGGTATAAATATGAGTAGACACTCTCTCTCTTTCAATCGTTCTGGGAGAAAGTGTCACCTAATGGTATTGAGTGCCAAAACATACACCCTGTAAAACAATCTTGTTTACACAATAAATGCCTAAGTAATGGAGCTGGCTGCAAGATGTGGCCTTGGCTACTAGCCCAGAGCCTTATTCATGTAACCAGGGGTGGATTCCTCCCGGTTTTGAACCAGATCGCCCGAACCGGTAGCGACCCGCTGGTGATGTCGTGATGGCGTCACGGATCTGGTTCGGTCGGTGCCAGTCCGTGGGCACTGCCATCTTTTTTTTTTTGGAATTTTTTCTGAATTTTTTACTGTTTTGAAGTTTTTTCCTCTGCTGCTACTGCATGAAAAATGTCACGTAGTGAATATTGTCAGCTGTATGTCTATGCAGGGTGATGCATCCCTAGCCTAATATTATGATACATTCCAATGCAAGCAGGACACGTGATGTGATCTTTTGCGCATGTATGCATTCCTGATTCTCCATTATTATTATTCTGTCTTTGATTCTGACCGGGAGCGGTCATGATTTATTAGCAAGATGTAACTATTCAGAATTTATTGTTTTTGTACCGAAATACATATTTTCTATTAGACTTTTAATCTCAGCTTTATTTCTAAATGTCTGAATTCCAAGAAAAGATCCACATCGCCTCTATGAGATTTATTCTCACCTTAACACTCCTGCACACCCCCGGGTTTATACTTACCTTTATTCCTTTGCCCGAAGCACAGCTGATCAGCTCCTCAGCTGTGTTTCGGGTTGATTATAGCTACTGAGCATGCGCGGTAGCAGAATTGCATGAGGGGACGCGCGCACGAGCACACGAAACATCGCAATGCGAACCAGTGGTGAAGGTAAGTGGAACCCGCCCCTGCATGTAACACTTGTGTTCGGTTCTGATGGCAGACCCAAATCATGCTTTTCTCCACATTCTTGGTATCGCTTCTTCAGTTCTGACTTCTGTGCATGAAGCATGGGCGCTTATAAGGAAATTCAAATGGGCTGGCAGATGTTCTTCTGCAGGGGTTCTCCTGCACTGAAATACTTGCTTCTGGGGGGGGGGGCAGTAAACCAACCCTCCCCCCACTGTGAGCAGCTGCTTACATGGGGGTTTTCCTTGCTGATAACTGCACTCAATATCCAGATATTTGACATTGAGGAGCAATCACTGTGGGTGGAGCTAATTTTTCTTAAGAGCAGGAAACAGGTTTTTTTTAATGCAACTTAACTCCCCCAACACATGGATGGAGAGAGAGAGAGAGAGAGAGAGAGAGAGAGAGAGAGAGAGAGAGAGAGAGAGAGAGAGAGAGAGACTTGAGGGCTGTTCTGGAGGCTGTTTAAACACTCAGTGGCTGCTAGAGGATTATATACTGTATGACCCAAAATCCATTTTGGTAAACATGTATTTGAAGTTGTTCTATGTTTAATTAACGATTGCTGTGGAAACAAACAACATTAATGCTTTCAGTTTCCTGCTTTCAGCCAGAGAACACTTAAAAGCAGCTTCTGGGCTGATGAAGCCCTGATTTAATTTAAATTAACTTTTTTTGCAGTCCTTTTGACTTCAGTGGCTTAGCAAAGGGCTCTGCAGGCATCCAGTCTGTTCCCAGTTTTCTCCCAGAGCTGAACCTATATGTGTACAGTCAAATATCATACCATATACAATCATGAAAAGGGGCTAAATTGTTACTTATGTAATCAAGAAGCCATTTTAAAATAACGGTTTAAAAAAAACCCCTCCCTGCCTTCTTTTTTGAACTAGCACATTCATTTATCTACTTTCCTGTCTAATCAAATCAATAGGTGTTAAATATGAAATACGATGCATTATGAGAACATTTATCAATTTAACCACCCTCATTTTTCTTATCCAGCTCTTTTTTCATATACAACTCAAGACGGCAAACACACCTAATCCTCCTCCTGTTTTCCTCACAACAACCACCCTGTGAGGTGGGCTGCATTGGAAGAACATCACTAGCCCTAAGTCACCCAGCCAGTTTTTCATGCGTTTTCACATTCTTCTGATCCCTAGCCTGGTGCCTTGATCATTGGCCAAAATATATAAGTATTCAGAATAAACTGCCCCATTTGAAGGCTTCCTGCTTTTGAAGATCTTACTCTAAGTTTTTGCATGCCTGTGTAAAAATCAGCACATGCAAATCTAATGCAAATTGTTGCCATTCTTTCGGTTCATTTTTCTTTCTCTTCTACTCCTTTGCATGTGTGAAGAATCAATGGCTTTCCCACGAAAAAAGAAATGTTATGGAACAGTGTTTTTATTTATTTATTTATTTATTTGGGAATTCTTCTATGCCGCCCTACTCCCTAAGGACTCAGGGTGGCGTACAGCATTTTAAAGAACACCGAACAATAAAATCATTAAAAACAATTTTTTAAAAGTTTTTAAAAAGACACACAACACCATGCATACATGGGGGAGACCTCAGATGTAAAATTGTCTCAGAACCCTGCCTGCAGGAAGAGCCATGTCTTAATGGCTTTTCGGAAGGCCAGCAAGGTGGGGATGATTCGGATCTCTGGGGGAAGTTGGTTCCAGAGAACAGGGGCCCCTACAGAGAAGGCCCTCCCCCTAGGCCCCGCCAACTGACATTGTTTGGCTGACGAGACCTGGAGGAGACCGACTCTGTGGGACCTAACTGGTCGAAGGGAAGTATGAGGTAGAATGTGGTCCCGGAGGTAACCTGGTCCTAAGCCATGTAGGGCTTTAAAGATGATGATCAACACCTTGAATTGTACCCGGAGACCAATGGGCAGCCAATGCAACTGGCAGACTATGGGTGTTACGTGGATGTATCTTGAAACACCCACCACAGCACACGCAGCCGCATTTTGCACCTTCCTTTTTGAAGGAAACAAAACAATGGAGAAAACAATAGTCTGCTTCTCACATCACAATGAGTACACTGGCTCCCCTTTTGTGTTTCTTCCCAACCCATGAATGTCACTGTATGCAGTGATGCGTTCTTCCTCTTTTCTAATAACACCTCCCTTTTCGTTCCATAAACAAAGAGGCATGGTTTCTCAAAATGTAAGGTCAGTGCAGGGGTGAAATCCAGCAGATTCTGACAGGTTCTGGAGAACCGGTAGCGGAAATTTTGAGTAGTTCGGAGAACCAGCAAATACCACCTCTGACTGGCCCCAGAGTGGGGTGGGAATGGAGATTTTGCAATATCCTTCCACCAGGAGTGGGGATTTTGCAGTATCCTTCCCAGAGGTGGGTTCCTCCCGGTTCTGACCGGTTCGCCCGAACTGGTAGCAACCTGCTGGTGACATCACGATGACATCACGGAACCGGTTCGATTGGTGCCGGTTCGTGGGCGTCGCCATATTTTTTAATGTTCTTTTAATGGTTTTTATTTGTTTTTCTTCTGAGCATGTGCAGAAGCCGAGTTTCCGACACTGTGCATGCGGTCGTCATCTTGTTTTCAGCTTTCTTTTTCTTTAAAAAAATTTTTTAATTTTATTTTTAATTTTATTTTTCTTCTGAGCATGTGCAGAAGCTGAGTTTCCAGCATTGTGCATGCGGTCACCATCTTGAAGAAGTGAACCGGCAGTGAGGTAAGTTAGAACCCACCCCTGCTTGGATCCCCTCAACTTTTCAGTCCCAGAAAGTGGCTGAAAAATGCCCTTCTCCTGTTTTGCAGCCATGCACCATTTTCTGTCCTTCCCGTTTTTATTTGGTTTTCCCTCCCACCCTGAAAGGAGCTTCAAGCAAAAGGAAGTGAGGGGGGAGGGGGAAAGAAGGATCCGGGAGTGGGAAGGGAAGGGATTGGGAAGAATGAGAACGAGGAGGGCTTCCCGGCTCAGGGAAGGCTTGTAGTCCAGAATCCAGAGCATGCCTTTCCCCTTCTCTGCTTTTATTTCCACCGCCCCCTCCCCCTCCACTCTCTTTCCCTAAAAACGGAGCTCTTGGTCCGAAGCAATTGGTGTGAAATGAAAGCAAGATATAAAGGAAACAAAGTTGAGCTAGTTTGTAAGGAAAACAAGTACTGTCAAGGTTCAGTGCAAGCCATACTAGTATTCCAAACTAATGAGTCTTAATGTCTGGTTAAAATGGTTAGTACTTCCATTTAAAGAAGAAAAGCATAGCTCAGACTATTGCAATGATTTTTTTTGCTCCTATATTCTGTTGTTTAGGTATAAATTTTGTTAATGTAGAAATTTTACTTAAAGCCTATTAAACAACAGAGCTAGCTGCCTGCCTGCCTGCAATCATGTGTATCTATTAGGAGTAAATCCCACTGAAAGAGAGTAACCTTACTGCCAAGTAAATATGCATAGGCTTTACGAAGTTGAGAGATAGGGTATTGATTAGTATCAGGTATATTATAGAGAGAAATGAAAACTTCTGTAACAACAGATACTTTGTGCCCAGACCAGGTGTGTGTGTGTGTGTGTGTGTGTGTGTGTGTGTGTGTGTGTGTGTGTGTGTGTGAGAGAGAGAGAGAGAGAGAGAGAGAGAGAGAGAGAGAGAGAGAGAGAGAGAGAGAGAGAGAGAGAGAGAGAGAGAGAGAGAGAGAGGAAGGGAGAAAGAAAGAGAAAAAAAGAGAAAAAAAGAGGAAGGAAGGAAGGGAGAGAGAGACAAGAAAGAAAGAAAGAAAAAATTTGGTTGCTAAGCAAGAGCGTTGTTAAGTGAGTTTCACCACATTTTACTCAATCCATGACATCTCCTGGCTCTAACAGTCATGTGCAAACTAGGGAAGTACATCTGAAGGCATGTGTAATGTTCTAATGTACAGAAGTTATGGTTAAATGTGTGGCAGAAAGTGGACTCTGGGTGTGTTTTTCTAAATGCAGTAAGTGAGGTTGAATGTGTATAGTTTTAGAAGAGGTGTGTGTGTGTGTCTGTGTGTACGTACACATATAGTATATATAGTAGATAATGTATATTTTTGTGTGCCTGTGTGCCTGTGTGTAATATGTATGTATAGTTTTAGAAGAGGTGTGTGTGTGTGTGTGTGTACGTACGTACACATACAGTATATATAGTAGATAATGTATATTTTTGTGTGCCTGTGTGTAATATGTATGCACACATATGGCATATATACATAGGATTAAATAGTATATTTTGGACGTTCAGTAGTAGTAAATAGATAGGGAAATTGTATCTCACTGAGGCCTTTGAGGCGAGGAGAGGCCAGGCACCCTAACCCTAACCCTTGACGTGAGTGACGTCAAGTTGTCCACGCCCACCCAGTCACATGACCCAGTCACATGATCACCCACCCAGTCACATGGCTGCCAAACCACTCTCACCCAGTCACATGACCACGAAGCCACACCCACCATCACATGACCATCACACACCCATAAAACAAGCCACGCCCACAGAATTAGTAGTAAAAAAATTAGAACCCACCCCTGATCCTTCCCCTGGAGTGGGGTGGGAATGGGGATTTTGCAGTATCCTTCCTCTGCCAGGCCCACCAAGCCACGCCCACAGAACCAGTAGTAAAAAAAAATTGGCTTTCACCACTGGGTCAGTGTGCTTCCCTTCTAACTCCCTCTGCCCAAAATTAGCTTGATGTGAATCCCAAGTGCAAAAGGCCTTGGATTGTTGGAGGATAAAGAATGTGATTTTTTACCTTTTTAATCTCTTCTATGAGTTATAAGTGACCCTTCATTATCTTATTTGCTATAATGAGCTCATCTAGACTAATTCAATTGGTGGCCTGTGTGCAGCAGGATCTGGCTGTCACAGTGTATTCAGAATTAGAAGCTTATTAACACTGGATTAGTGAATTAAGCTATTGAGACTAACACTGTGGCTTATTATCTAGTCAAATATATTTTCCTGGTAGCTTTCAAATATGGGTCACTTCAGCCATTGTCGAATTAAATGCAAAGCCTGAGCTGAGGAGTTATTTTTAAGAACTGGTAGAAGCATTGGTTTAATGGATCTTGGTTTAGCAGACTTTAGGTACAGGGGTCAATATTATCATCCAGATAGCATTGGGCTAGCACCAAGAATTATATCCATTGGAGGTCTCCCTTTGTACATGTTGGTACAAGAATAAAATCTCATAGAGGCGATTTAGATCTTTTCTTGGAATTCAGTCAGTTAGAAATAAAACCGAGATTAAAAGTCTAATAGAAAATATTTATTTCAGTACAAAAACAATAAATCCTGAATAATTACATCTTTGCTAAGAAAACATGACCGTTCAGGTCAAGAGTTAAGACAGAAGAGAATTAATGGTGGTTTAGAAATGCACACATGCATATCACGTGTTCCCTTTCATTGGAATGTACCATAATATTAGATAGGGGTGCATCACCCTGCATAGACTTACAACTGACAATATTCACTACGTGACAGTACAAGACTACAGGAAACAACAACAAAAATAATGATGAGAAATTTTTCAAGAGTTTACATTCTGTGGCTTGTGCGTAG
This sequence comes from Diadophis punctatus similis, assembly GCA_023053685.1. NCBI lineage: Eukaryota > Metazoa > Chordata > Lepidosauria > Squamata > Dipsadidae > Diadophis > Diadophis punctatus. The sequence continues at coordinate 5,779,920 of JALIGW010000035.1, read as the reverse complement.
ATTAAATTCTGGATGATCAAACCATTATTAAACAACCCGTCCCCTGCTCCGAGCATCAGAATCTACAATTCTCTTTTTTCCTCCCTCCATCCTTCAACTGTTTTCACATTGGGTCCATCATATGCCAATCATTAGGATTATGTGCCTGTCTCAGGTGTGACATCCCCATAGCATCCTTGAACAGAATAGCTGCCTTTCCTCTCTCCCACAATTCCCACTTCCACAAATGGAAACTTCACTCCAGAGAATGAAGTCTGCCATACTTAGCCAATGCAATTGTAAAATCCTTTTTAAAACACAAAAAGAGGACTGACTTATTTTGTAGCTAAGTCAGTTGGTTAGTTCATTCTGTTTGCCTGGCATGTCCAGCATATAAATGGATAAAAATCCCTTTATTCTTTTAACACCTTCTTGATCATCCAAAGATGCTGTATACTCTGATCTGTATTTCCCACTAGAATAGAAAGCTTCTTAATGTTGAACTGTCAAGTAACCTCCTGTTTTCTTCTACCACTTTCTTTTAATAAGAACAGTGCTTTCATATGGAAACCCTAGGCTTTCATGAAAATGTGGAACACACCTTAGAGAAACTTCTTTCTTTGCTAGGTAGCTTCCTTTAACTTTCATCTTGTTGGAAGAAAAATCCGGTTCGGTTCCAAGTTGAAAGACGTTGGAAATAAAATGGAAGCTGATTGGAAAGAAGGACTATGTTTATTGATGAGCAGAACTACAGCATGCAGTTCTGGGACAGCTGACAAATTAGCTTGACGAGTGCAAGGATATTTATACAGTTTACAGTATTTTGTAATTTTGAGGTTTGCTTTGTGTGCTTTTATTATTTGATTGGTTAATCCTATTATGTCCTAATGGTCATGTTCTGTCCTTAATCCCATCACCTGGAAGGCCAGAAGAGTGGGGATAATCCGGATCTCTGATGGGAGTTGGTTCCAGATAGATGGGGCTCCCACAGAGAAGGCTCTCCCCCGTGGTCCCACCAGCCGACATTGTTTGGCTGATGGGACCTGGAGGAGACCAACTCTGTGGGACCTAACTGGTCTTAGGGAGGTATGTGGTAGGATGCAGTCCCGGAGGTAACCTGGCCCTGAGCCATGTAGAGCTTTAAGGGTCAAAACCAACACCTTAAATTGCATTATGTGCCTGTCTCAGGTGTGACATCCCCATAGCATGAGGATGAGAGCTGAAGTGGTGAAGTGGTGCAGTGGTTAAATGCTGCGACTGCAGGCTGACTTCAGCAGTTCAGCTGTTCAAATCTCACTAGGCTCAAGGTTGACTCAGCCTTCCATCCTTCCGAGGTCGGTAAAATGAGGACCCAGATTGTTGGGGGCAATATGCTGAACTCTGTAAAAAACGCTTAGAGAGGGCTGTAAAGCACCATGAAGCGGTATATAAGTAAAGTGCTATTGCTATTGCTATCCGGAGACTAATGGGCAACCAATGCAGCTGGCGGAGAATAGGTGTTACGTGGGTGTATCTCGGAACACCCACCACAGCTCGCGCAGTATTTAGTTATTTATTTCCAGTGTTTATTCACCCCAATTCCAACCAACCACATAATAAAACCAACTATTCAAGTCTTCAAGTCAGTATTATGATAAGAGCTCTTTCCCATTCACCTGAAACAAAAGGCTCACTGAAACAATACACTATTAGTGTATAAATCTCACTAATAAATAAAAGGGTGCGTCTTATACTCCGAAAAATCCGTTATATATGTATGATTCTTGGGGAATGAACAGGAGGATTTCAACTAGAGCTAATTCAATGTTTTCTATACAAAACTCACATTCTTAACTAAACGGCATCTTCATGGTTCTTCTTGGTAAGGCCTTAAATATAATTAGTGGTGGTAATAACAATTTCTGGGAGTGATCACAATTTTCCAACAAAATTATGAGGAAAGTTATTATTACTTTTTTTAAAAAAAATTAGAGCATGCCCCTTTGAAGGGTAATATCAAAGAAGAATATACACTGCAAGTCAAGGGCATGCTAAACAATGATTAACACAGTAAACTGACAGTCTCGTGCGCCCTCTTTTTACCGTATCTGAAGTGATGTAGGATGACGCAAATTTTTTTCCCCACTGTTGTGTAAAATTCTTCCCTTTCTCTTCCTCAGGTATTTCATTTCCTTGACAAGTTTAATTGCATTGTATTGTAGGAAGTTAGCACCCACCCCTCTCCTAGGAAAATGAGATATTTTAGGAAATATTAAAAGGGCAGAATATTTCCCCTAAAAGGGAGGGCCCCCCACCTTTCTCAATGGGCCATTAAGGCCTGGGCCAGTCTATTCTACGTAACAAAGATCTACCTCCTTCAGGCAGAGCCATAGTAGGAATCGCCCAAAGCCCTTTCATTACATCATCATCCAGCAAGAGTCAACCAAGCCTGGGACTCAAAAGACAACCTACAAAGTTACCCCTGCATGGCCCCATGGGAGTCTGACAACCAATCAGAATACAAGCTCCAATTCAAAGCCAAACAGAGGGTATAAATCTCTCTATCTCTCTATCTCTCACCCATGTCCTTTTTTGCAGGACCTCAAACCATGTGGTCCTGTCCACCAATAAAAACCATCTTTCCAATCAGCCACCATGTTTCCAGTGTCTTTCTCTCCACTTGGAACTGAACCCAGATGGACATTTCTTCCAACAGTATGCCTGACAGAAAGAAATGCCTATATAAATCTCACTAATTTTCTATATCCTTTTTCTATATCGCGCAACACATTTCTTTAAAGTATTAGCAGATCAGCCTTTCCAATCCAACACCCAGCCCAGTCCGACTACAAAGCTATCCTCCCCGTCATCTTTCTGGATGCGATAATAGAAGAAATGATTGTAAATTCCCCCCCCCCTCTAGAGAAATGGAATGGAAAGTTTCCCATTTTTTTCTGTCCACAAATCAGGTGAGAGGAATCCCAAAAGGCCGTTAGTGAAGTGGGTTCAGTTTGAGCATAGACTTGTCTCCCCCATCATAAAATCAATAGCGCGTAAGCATGCTTAAATTGGGGCAGATCGCTTTCTAATGACTGCACGGCATAGGAGACATGCTGTTATGACCAGGAATGCGATGAATCGATTCTCTTAGTATACTGAGGTGACAATTTTGCATTGCCCCACCACCAAAGCTGACACATCTGTATTTGTATTTGCATTTGTTTATTTGTCAAGCATAAATGATTATAAGCAAAGTACAAACAGTAAAACATGATTGTATATATATATGTAATATTACAAGCATGAATAAGAGTAAAAGAGGTATGACTATATGGGTACATAGGACAGGAACGGTAGGCACAATTGTGCGCTTATGCACGCCCCTTACTGACCTCTTAGGAATGGGGTGAAGTCAATGGTAGATAATAAGAGGTTGAAGTTTTTGGGGTTTGGGGAAGAAACTACTGAGTCAGGTAAAGTGTTCCAGGTGTTGACAACTCTGTTGTTGAAGTCGAATTTTTTGCAATCAAGTCTGGAGCGGTTTACATTAAGTTTGTATCTATTGTGAGCTCGTGTATTATTACGGTTGAAGCTGAAATAGTCGTTAACGGGTAGGACATTGAGGCGGATAATTTTGTGAGCTCCACTTAGGTCAGATCGAAGGCGGCGGAGTTCTAAATTTTGAAGTCCCAAAATTTCAAGTCTGGTTTCATAAGGAATTCTGTTGTGAACAGAGGAATGTAATACTGTCTGCTTTTCACTGGATCGTCTTTGATGCAATGGGTTTCTGTTTTATCAGACGGCTGCATTTTTTTTTTTTTTACATTTGTAGGTAGGAATGCACATCTCTCCACAAGGGGGCTGTTCAAAGGAATTCAGGGGTTTTTTGTGCCATCACCATCTGCCTACATCTGTGACTCAGGAAAGGAGAAAGATGAGCAGCCATTAGCAATACATTAAGCTTGCCATTAAAATGTGAATTTATCTCCTCCAGCTCAGTATGGGTGCTTCCTAGAGTCTCTTTATTTTCTAAATACATGTTGCCATTGGTGAGGGGGGGGGTGTAAATAGGCCTTTTTATTGTCTGTCTTTACCTATTATACTATTATCAGGACGGCAGAAAAATTCAAGATTGTACTGCATAAATGACAAATCTAAAAATGACACTATCACAAAGAAGTGCCAGCAATATGCAAGGCATGTCTGGAGTCTCAAGTCTAAATTCTATTTTATGTGTATGTGTGTATAAACGTATAATTTTTATTAAATTTTTTGATTATAATAGTAAAATCTAACACTGATGACGTTACCTAGCTTGGGTAACGAAACATCTGCAAGAAAACAACCAAGCTCACAGAGTATCAAATACCACCTCATTTCAACCCTGAGCTACTAATATTCTCCTTTATTAATATCTAATCTAGTAATATATCTAGTCTGATGAAAAGAAGGACTAGGGGTGACATGATAGCAGTGTCCAATATCTCAGGGGCTGCCACAAAGAAGAGGGAGTCAAACTATTCTCCAAAGCACCTGAGCCATATCTCCGAACCGGTAGCAAAGGTAAGTGAAACCCATTACTGGTCATAAGTCACTTCTTTCAGTGCCGTTGTAATTTCAAACAGTCACTAAATGAACTGTTGTAAGTCGACGACTACTTGCATTGTCTTATATGGCAATAAATACATCTAGTTAACCAAAATGAAATTCAATGGTGAAAAAAGTAAAGTTCTATATTTAGGCAAGAAAAACAAAATGCACAGGTACAGCATATGTGGTACCTTGCTCAACAGTAGTAACTGTGAGAGGGATCTTGGAGTCCTAGTGGACAACCATTTAAGTATGAGCCAGCAGTGTGCAGCAGCTCCCAAAAAAGCCAACACAGTTCTAGGCTGCATTAACAGAGGGATAGAATCAAGATCACGCAAAGTGTTAATACCACTTTATAATGCCTTGGTAAGGCCACACTTGGAATACTGCATTCAGTTTTGGTCGCCACGATGTAAAAAAGATGTTGAGACTCTGGAAAGAGTGCAGAGAAGAGCAACAAAGATGATGAGGGGACTGGAGGCTAAAACATATGAAGAACGGTTGCAGGAACTGGGTATGTCTAGTTTAATGAAAAGAAGGACTAGGGGAGACATGATAGCAGTGTTCCAATATCTTAGGGGCTGCCACAAAGAAGAGGGAGTCAAACTATTCTCCAAAGCACCTGACGATAGGACAAGAAGCAATGGGTGGAAACTAAACAAGGAGAGAAGCAACTTAGAACTAAGGAGAAATTTCCTGACAGTTAGAACAATTAATCAGTGAAACAGCTTGCCTCCAGAAGTTGTGAATGCTCCAACACTGGAAGTTTTAAAGAAGATATTGGATAACCATTTGTCTGAAGTGGTGTAGATTTCCTGCCTAAGCAGGGGGTTGGACTAGAAGACCTCCAAGGTCCCTTCCAACTCTGTTATTCTATTCTATTCTATTCTATTCTATTCTATTCTATTCTATTCTATTCTATTCTATTCTATTCTATTCTATTCTAGTTGCATTAAATAGAAGAAGATTGGAATGAAGCAGGATGGAGCTGGTAGGTTGCTTGTTTAGTTTGTCAATCTTACTGTTTAATATAAGAATATTTTTACAAGGATGCCTGCATAAGAATATCCAAACTCGGCCTATGGAGCACAGAAGGGGCAACCACATCGCATCACGTGCAGTTGTGAATTATTTTTCTCAACTGTAGCACCTGCTGGGTAGAAGAAATAAAAGGAGACTGTGAAACCCACCAGGGGTCATCCTCAAAGTGCCCTCCATTAAATCTGTAATGACAGCCTAACTTCCTAGCCTCCTTGCTGAGACACAGTAAAACCTGGTTATGATGCAACATAAATTATGATGGTCTATAGTTTCTGCCACTTCAAGGATGGGCAGCGTGCATATTAATATGGCTGCGAAGTTGTGTCCATTGTCTGGCCTTCTTCATCGTATTTTATCTTCCCTATAATTTCTACCCTTTTCAGCATTTTATAACCGAGAGTCAGCCCTCGGGAACCTATTTGATATATCTGAGATTTTTTTCCCCTTTATAAAAGGTGTTTCCCCCCCCCCTAAGATTCCCTTGAGAATGCTGCTAATCACCCTCTGGTTAAGAAACCAGAGTCTTGTTCTGTTGGCAGAGTACCTGGGCCTGCTATTAGAAAAAATGTTAGAAGTAAAAAGAAAAAAAAAGTTCACCTCAGTATTCATGTTCTAGTCAGTGATCTGAAAGCAGCTCCTTTAAGAGCCAATAATTTTATCACCCATCTGTCTCTGAAGTGATTCAGTGCTCTAGCAGTGGTCTCCAACCTTGGCAACTTTAAGACTTGTGGACTTCAACTCCCAGAGTTCCTCAGCCAGCTTTGCTGACTGAGGAATTCTGGGAGTTGAAGTCCACAAGTCTTAAAGTTGCCAAGGTTGGAGACTCCTGCGAAGTCTAGACAGAATTAACAGGTCTCAGCAAAACTAGTGCCCGACTTCTACAGCATTCCTCCCAACGACCAATGAGATCGCACAGGAAGGGCCTTCTCCGGGTCCCGTCAGCCAGCCGTCAGCCAGAGGGCGAGGTCCTTCTCTGTTGCGGCTCCGACCCTATGGAACGAACTACCTACCAGGATCCATAATACCCCCACCTTGCTGGCCTTCCGGAAGGCCCTTAAGACCTGGCTTTTTCGGCAGGTCTGGGGCTAATGAGATCACCCTATGTATGTATGTATGTGTTGTAATGTACCATTTTTGAAAGGTATGCTTGAATTGTTGTGCTAATTTTTTTTATCTTGTTATTGTATTTTTATAGTTGTAAACCAGAGTCCCTCTTGGGAGTTGGGCAGCATATAAATTTTATTAAAATAAAAAATAAATAAATAGTTGACAGCAGATATGGCAGGGCAGCCTGTCATGCAGAAACAGAATGATCAGATTTTGTTGGGGATGGATATTTTGATTTATTTATTTATTTTATCAACCTTGGATTAAGATTTGTCTGCCCTTTGTGGGTGAGTGGGTGGGGCAAATAAACCAAACTGGTATATTCGGCCTGCCCGAAGTTTAGAAACCCTGTTTTGTTTCATACAGCTGAACATAAGTCAGAATATTATCGGGGACTGCAGAGAAATTCGAGATTGAACTGCATAAAATGACAGATCTAAAAATGACAGTATCATAAACAAGCACCAGCAATATGCAAGATGTGTCAAGAGTTGCAAGAGTTGCATATTAAGCACTCATATATGTTAAAGGAAAATGTATAAATAAAAAACTAAAACGAAAGAAAAAGAGTTGCATTCGCATTCGCATGTTGCATTTCAGTGACTTGATCCGAGATTCGGATTACTGGTTTCTTCCACAGCACTTCCAACAAATGGGATGGGAAACACTACATTTAAATTGATACATGCTTATGAGATCATGTCCAGTAGTTGAATTCAGACCAAAGCAGGGGTGAAATGCTACCTGTTCGGCCCGGTCTGGGCGTTCAGGTAGCGGTGGCGGCGGCACATTGTTCGTAGAACCGGTAGCGGCAATAGTGCGAGGCTCCACCCACCCGCCTGGACGTCGCCATTTTCTTGTTTTTAACCCTGCGCATGCGCAGAGGGTGAAAAAGTGCGCGTGAAGAGCATGCACTTCCAAACCGGTAGGGAAGGTAAGTAGATTTCACTGCTGGACCAAAGGTTATTTGGTTAAGCAATCTGAGCAGGAGCCTTTCTCAGAATAGGTAAAACACAACACCTAATTTGTAGCAGCTATTTGATTGGTTTGCTTAGATCTGTCATAATTTCCATATGATTTAAATATAGTTGTTCCCTTTTCCTTGATTTGTGTGTTTTGGGGATTTCCCCCCCCCCCCTGATTTTTCCTGAAACGTGTCTATTTCATTTCTCTTGGTTCTTTGGTGGGTCTGACTGGATGTGGACAAACCAACTGTTTTAGAGCATCTTTTCCAAAATAAGATTATGCAATCAGTGTGTTCTTTTTGCCTTCAGGGACAGCTTCACCTCTTTTCTGCAAAATAGATTTGTTTGCAACAGCAATCCTGCCATCATAGCTTTCCAAATGGCGAATGATTCACTAATTCAGAATAAAGTTGGGGGTGGGTACCGCTGTGAGCTCAAATCCCATTCTATAAGCAATTTCTCTTACAGCCACCAGGTGGCAGGCTTTTGCAAACTATGGCCAAGGGGGAAAAACCATGGAGAAGACTGAGTCTAGCCACTGAAGACAGGGCAGAAATGTCACTGCTCTGTGTTGGCAAGCCTAATATTTGCATGCAGATGCCCCAGTTTAAAGAAAACAACCCTGAAGCACAGTACAATCTTCTTGCCCTCCCTTCCTTGCTTATATTTTCACACATTCAATCACCAACAAGGGAAAAAAAAAGCAAAAGGCAAAGCAAACAAAACAGCAAGATTAACACAGGGGTTTAGCACAGTAATATTTTTTAAAATCCTTCAGGCTTCAATATAAAGAGAATAATGCTCAGCAGGGAGCATCGTCATGAATGCTCCCTTCCCCCATCTCTGATCACAATCACCATGACAACTTGGGCAGTTGCACAAAGGTGTCACTAAGTAGTTGAACTAAAGGAATAGTAAGCAAATCAAAACAAACCCATCCCAATAGGTTGCTGTTCTAAGCATGCATATAGAATTCCAGTTATGCGTCAGCTGATTCTTGTGTAATATTTCCAGCAGGAAGCATAATGTTAGGACAGATCTTCTGATCTTGCACTGCAATCCATCATGTCTGTGGCATCACCTCTGCTGGTGTGTACAATCAATGTCCCAGGCTATCAATGTAGCCCCCCGAAAAACCTGGATGTACCTGTCCTTCCACTAGACCTGCAGAAATATCCATCAAATTGTAATCTCACATGTGACAGAATGGCAAAATTATTAAATCATCAACAGGAATAGTCTTCTCACTGTATTTAATGTATGCCTTTTAAAAGCCAAGTAATCTACCCTACAAAGTCTCACACACACAAACTTTGTTTGCACAATTGATCACAGTGTCTTCTCTTCTCCTCATTCCCCTTTTGACAATGGATACAAAAATCCAGCACCAGTAATTTGTGCCAAGTTTTCATTTGTGTGTCAAAAGATTTAAGGGAAAGCAAACCATTCAGTGTCTTCAGAGATTTTGGACTTCAAACCCTTTTGGAACCAATGAGCAAGTGTTTGGGATTAAACAAGGGATTAAGATAGTTGTCTTAAATCATCCAGAGCCCCTCAGGTTGATTGCTTAATGTAAGGCAATTAAGTCTCTTGACTCCAGAGAAACATAATTAGTAGTCTATTTTCCTTCTACTATTTCTGTGGGCATGATCTTGAATTGTGTGGCCCTTCAACTGCAAATTGAAGATGTGCTCAAAACAATACACCACAGCAGGAGAATTTTGAATTTTTCAATCCATTTTAAATACAGGTGTGAGTATTATGAGCCGAGGTGGCACAGCAGTTAGTGTGCAGCACTGCAGGCAACTTTAGCTGACTGTGATCAGCAGTTCAGCTGTTCAAATCTCACCGGCTCAAGGTTGACTCAGCCTTCCATCCTTCCGAGGTAGGTAAAATGAGGACCCAGATTGTTGGAGGCAATATGAATATACATTGCTTAATGGTGCAAACCGCTTAGAGAGTGCTTGCACTTTGAGGCGGTATATAAGTGTCACTAATAAATAATAAATAAATATTGAACCTGAAAATTAAGAACCATCCCTAACAGCTACAGTAATTTTTGCTTTGACATCTCTGTTTCATGTAACTGAGGCAAGTCTCTCTTGGTCCCATTGATAAAACAATGTTGTCTGATGATTCTTCTCTGTCCCTGTTCTTGACATCTAGAACAGCATTTGCCCTGAGATTCTGATAGCCTTCACCCTCGTCTTATTTTAAAAAGCCCTTAATACCTGTTATTTTTTTTTCTCCAGAGCTTGAGCGAATTATCAGGGCTCTTGTCAATAAATGGGGGGGGGGGGGACTTTGATTCTTATATGTTGCTTATCGTGTTTTCTTAATTACTGTTTTTCATCTTGTATACATGTATGTGTGTTATACACCATCCACAGTCATTTTGAATTGAAGAGTTTTTACTAATCCAATAAAGTAAATTAATGGTGGCACAGAACACTGATGTCCAGTTTTTTTCTGCCTCTCTTAAAAATAATACAGGAATCAGACCTTGAATTGCTCAAGCATCGTGGACGCAACATCCTGTATTTGCTGTTACCATCACTTGTCCTGTAGGTTCTTGCAAGTGGTCCCTTCCCACCATTCAAATTTCAGTCTCAAGGCTTGTATTTGCCACCTGAGGCTGAAAATCTCTCACATGGCATTTGTTCTCCTCTGGCTAATGCAAAATAAAACTCTAATCTTATACACTAAGAGTGCCAAGCGCTCTGTGGAACATACATACTTATTCCTGAATTGCATTTATGTTAGGAAATTTCTCCTTAGTTCTAGGTTGCTTCTCTCCTTGGTTAGTTTCCATCCATTGTTTCTCTCCCCGTTGTTTAATCCTCTGACCAAAGGGGAGGAAACAATCCAGCTCTGAAGCTAATGCAGATAATCCTCTACTGTTGGGACCAACATTTCCATTGCTAAGCAAGACAGGTGTTAAGTGAGTCGCACCCAATTTCATGACCTTTTTGGCAACAGTTGTTAAGCAAATCATTGTAGTTAAGTGAATTAAGCAGCCATTAAGTGAATCTGGCTTCACCCATTCACTTTGCTTGTTGGAAACCAAATAATGATCACATGACCCTGGGATGCTGAACTTTTGTAAATACAGGTAGTCATCGACTTATGACCATAATGGAGCCCAAAATTTCTGTTGTTAAGTGGGACATTTGTTAAATGAGTTTTGCCCCATTTTACGATCTTTCTTGCCACAGTTGTTAAGGGAATCAATGCAGTTGATAAGTTAGTAACCTGGTTGTTAAGTGAATCTGGCTTCCACATTGACGTTGCTTGTCAGAAGGTCACAAAAGGTGATCACATGACCTTGAAACCAGCGGTGGGTTGCTCCCAGTTCGGCTGGGTTTAGCGAACCGGTAGCGGCGATGGGAGGCTCCGCCCACCCACCCGGGACGCTTCTGCGCATGCGCAGAAGCAGCGCGTGAGTGCGCATGCAAACCGGTAGTGACAGGATTTAGAACCCACTACTGCCTAAAACACAGCAACCGTCATAAATATTAACCAATTTCCAAGCATCTGAATTTTGGTCACACGATCATGGGGATGCAGTGAAAAATGGTCATAAGTCACTTTTTTGTGCCGTTGTAACTTGAACGGTCACTAAATGAACTGTTGTAAGTCAAGGACTACATGTACATGATGGTTGGCAAATGCCCAAATTTTGATCACGTGACCTTGGGAATTCTGTGATGGTTGCAAGTGTGAGGAACTGTCATAAATCATTCTCTAGTGCCATTGTAACTTTGAACGGTTGCTAAACGAGTGGGTTGTAAGTTGAGGATGCCTGTACTAGAGTTATTGTTCCTCTCATTGCAAGTCATACGGAGAGTGGGAGCGAATGTTCAGTTGTGGCCAACAAAAAAAGTTTTTAAATATTTAATGAACTCACCCACACCCACACCCACACACCACATCCAGCAAATCTTCTGATGTAATTCTTTCTGCTTTGTAAAATATGTTAGTATTCTATCGGTATTCAAGAGGCAATAATACAGTTTTATCAAAGGTATTATATCTACCTGTCCAAAGATGATAATTACTTTCATGTCTCTCTTCCCATAATCTTTTTTTAAAATGCATTTTATGTTTCTTTCTTTGTAGCACAATACACTGGCTGACAGCTTGCATTGCTTTTTTTTTTTTTTTTTGGTTCTCTAAACATGATCTCAGTGCGTAGCTAAATTGTTCCCAATCATTTCTGTGATATCATTTCCTGTACTTCAAGATGCCAATTTCTCATGGTTGTTATAATAGTATCACAAAAGCTATACAAGACAAGTCAGTCCAGTTGCTTTAAACAACGTTTATTCTTTCCTAAAGGTGGAATTTAAATTCCTGGATTTTTTTAAAGTAACAACATGGATAAGCAGCCTCCACGGTGAATAAGCTGAAGCCGTAATGATATATGTGAATTTGTTCCACACCTACTTTTTTGTGTGTTAATCATTACTCATTCAATTTAATAAAAGAGAATCTTCTCTTTCAAATAAGAAAGAATAAGAGAGAAAAATAACAATAGTACTTAGATTTATATACCGCTTCATAGTGCTTTACAGCCCTCTCTAAGCTGTTTACAGAGTCTGCATATTGCCCCCAACAATTTAGGTCCTCGTTTTATTGACCTCGGAAGGATGGAAGGCTGAGTCAACCTTGAACCGGTGAAGATTGAACTCCTGGCAGTTAGCCTGCAATACTGCTGTCAATTCTGAAGCTGGCCTGACTGAGGCCATCTTGGAGGCTTCCGTGTTGCCACAATGGTGATGAGGGATAGGGAGAGGTGAATAAGAGATAAGTGGGGTTTTGTAGCCAAAACAAAATAGTTTCCCCTGAGAATCAAGGACATTCCCACAGGTGGCTGGAAAGAGGAGTGAAGATTCCAAGCAATTGGACAGCACCTTGATTGGGTCATGTGACTTACTGTTTGGGAAAGGGGGGGACTTTTACTTTTAATTAGGTGAAAACCATGGGAACTTTTAGAGTTGGTTTTCACCAGTCTCTGCCAATATGATATATCCAATAAACTTGCTCTTTGAGGAACCTGCTTGCCTCGGAGTTCTGTTTGCTATGGGTGTATTACTTGGGACCCTGACAACTGCATTCTAACCACTGTGCCACCAAGAATGTTGGTAAAAATTTCATGGGTGCTTTTATATACAAGGGTGAGTCAAAAGGTAATGCCATTTTCTTTAGGACATGTATAATTACCAACACAGGAGCATTTAGCATACATCAAAATGAAGCTGGTCCTCTGTGGATCACATCTCTATTTCTCAACATAGGCACCGTTTCTCTCAATAGCAATGTTCCACCTTCAAATGAGAGCATGTATCTCTGCCTCGTAAAATTTTGTTGACTGTTCTTTGAGCCACTTCTTCACTGCAGTTTTCACTTCCTCGTCACTGGAATAATGTTTGCCTCTCAAACCCTCTTTCATGGGGCCGAAGAGACCTGCATACATTGCTATAATCTAAAGCAGGGGTGGCCAAACTATGGTTCTTTGAGGACCTGTGGACTTCAACTCCCAGAATTCCTGAGCCAACCATGCATGCATGGCTAGCTCAGGAATTCTGGGAGTTGAAGTCCACAGGTCCTCAAAGAACCATAGTTTGGCCACCCCTGATCTAAAGTATTGTCCTCAAACACATTTTGTAATCGTCTGTGAATGTTCACAGGGGTTTCCCCCTCAGTAACAAGGAATTCAATCACTGCTCTTTGTTTTTGATGCAACACTAAGGGGGCGGCCATTTTGAATTTTCCTTACGAGTCTAAAAACCTGAAAAGTAAGAAACAAAATATTTCAGAACATAAATGATATAATCATTTATAACTGGGAAAATTTCCAGGTATTTTTATCAAAAACTTCACCTGAAATAAAGAAATGGCAGTACCTTTTGACTCACCCTCGTAGTTAGGTTACAAGCCAGCAAAGGATTGTTTATGAATGTCCGGTCTTTCATAACAGATAGTGTTATGTATGGACAGACATTGGATAATTTGCATATTGGCCGCTGATTGGTTAAGCAAGCGGCAGGAGTTTAAATGGCTGTCAGTGGCTGGCTGGTTTCAGGCAAGCCCTTAAAAGCGGCTTGCCTGTAGCCTGCTGGCATTCAGTATTCTCTACAGCTTGGATAGAATAAAGTGCTGAACTGTTGCTGTGACTCGTCTCATCATTTAAGCACAAATCTAACAGATAGTCCTTGACATTTAGCAATCATTCGAAGTTACAACGACATTGAAAAAAGTGACACAGAACTGGTCCTCGCCCTTACAAACATCCCCATCATGTTGAACATTCCCCAGCATCCACATGGATATGTAATCAAAAGTTGCAAATGACAATCCCAGGACTCCAAGATGCTGCAACCATTGTAAATGCAAGCCAGTTGCCAAGCACCCAAAATTCAATCGTGTGACAGTGGAGATGCTGCAATGGTCATAAGCATGAGAACTGGTTGAAAGTCACTTGTTTCAGTGCCATTGTAATTTTGAATTAAACAATTGGGTGGACGTTGAGGGCCACCTGTAGTTTTGTAAAGGGATGGTCTGAATATTGATTCCCCCCTCCCCAATTTGGCCCAAACCAGTTCCTTTCTTTCTTTTTCTCTCTTGTGTCTTTGTGTTTGTCATGTGTTAAGTAATTATTGATGTATCTAAAGCACACAAAGCACATGAAGTTATAGTTAGAATCAACACATACAAATCATGCAGAATTATGTTGTTATGCTGATTTTGATTGGGCAAGTGATAAGAAATCACGTAGAAGTACTTCAGGTTATATGATGTTTTTAAATGGATGTCCCATTTACTGACAAGTGCGTAAACAGAATTTTGTTTCCTGTTCTTCTACTGAAGCTGAATATGCTTGTGTTTCTGATACATGTAATTCTCTAACTTGGTTTGATGTTTTAGTCACAGATATCTGGACCCATCCGATCCAACCGATCACAGTGATGGAAGAAAATGAATCGGTGGTGTATATTTCTGAATCTCATTTCACAGGTTCCAGGTCCAGACACATTGACATTCGTTATAAGAATATTAAACAATTAGTGAAGCAAGGTTTTGTAAAATTGCAGTATGTGCCTACACGTGATCAGATTGCTGATATGCTCAAAAACCACTTCCAGTAGCTCAACACGAGTATCTATGTGGGAAGATGTGCCTTACTTTATGACTTTACCTGGTGTCCGCTCAACTGACAAAGAAGGGGTTTGTCACTGCATTTTTTCTGTTTGTCAGATGAGTTTCCACTCTGTGTATTAGTAACCAGAGAATCCTTATCTTTATGTGTCTTGTGATGTGCTGATTTACTGCGCATGTGTAGTTTCTGTTTCTTTTGTTCTCTCTTTGCTTTCACTTCGTCCGGCCAGGCGTATTTCTACTGATGAGCATGTCAGATATATATATACCATATTTTTCGGAGTATAGGACGCACCTTTTTACTCCCAAAAAGGGGGTCAAAAAGTGGGTGCGTCCTATACACCGAATGCAGCTCCCAACCCCCCCCCCAGCCCCCACCCTTCGGAAGTTTTCCCCGCCGCCCGCCGCTGCCTCCGCCACCGCCGCTTGCCCCCCCCGCTGCTTGCCCCCGCCGTCCCCGCTGTTGCTTGCCGCCGCCACCACCGCTGCTTGCCCCTGCCACCCATTCCTGAGCTAGCACCTTTCGAGGTGCCACCGTTCTGCTTCAATCCCCACCGCTGCCCGCTTGCGAGCGAGCGGGCGTACGAGCAGGCGAGGCGTGGCGGCAGGCAGGTGTCTTGGAAGCGCCGAGGGCAGCACGCGCGTCCGGGATGCCGCTTAGCCGGCAGCAGCAGGCGCAGCGAGTCCCGTCCTTACGTGCGTCCCCGGCGCTTGCTGTGGCGACGCTGTTTTCTCCGAGACCTTTGTCTACTGCTCCTTCTCCGAGACAAAGGTCTCGGAGAAAACAGCGTTGCCACAGCAAGCGCCAGGGACGCGCGTGGGGACGGAACTCGCTGCGCCCGCTGCTGCCGGCTAAGCGAGAGGGCTGCCCTCGGCGCTTCCAAAACACCTGCCTGTCGCCGCGCTTCGCCTGCTTCCTCAGCTGCTCTTCTCTAGCGAGCGCTCTTTGGCCGGGAAAACCAGGAGCCGCCGCTTTCGCCGCAGATCTGCTCAGCTCAAGTTGCAGCCCTTGAGCTTCAGGAGGGAACTGGCTGCGAGACCGGGAGGACTTGTGGACTTCAACTCTAGCTAGCATGACTGGAGGAGGAATTCTGGGAGTTGAAGTCCACAAGTCTTAAACTTGCCAAGGGGGTGCAAGGGTCTTCAAACTTGTGGACTTCAACTCCCAGAATTCCTCCTCCAGTCATGCTAGCTCAGGAATTGGAGTTGAAGTCCACAAGTCTTAAAGCTGTCAAGTTTGAAGACCCCTGGGTTAGGGGTGCAAGGGTCTTCAAACTTGGCAAGACTTTTTACAACCATGTACACTTTTTACAAACTTCAAACTTGACAGCTTTAAGACTTGTGGACTTCAACTCCCATTCCTGAGCTAGCATGACTGGAGAAGGAATTCTGGGAGTTGAAGTCCACAAGTCTTAAAGCTCTCAAGTTTGAAGTTTGTAAAAAGTGTACATGGTTGTAAAAAGTATACATGGTTGTAAAAAGTATTCTGCTACACTGGTATTTTATTAAATAATATATTACTACACCATTTGGTTCAGAATACTTTTTTCCTTGTTTTCCTCCTCTAAAATCTAGGTGCGTCCTATACTCCGGTGCGTCCTATACTCCGAAAAATACGGTGTATATATATATATATATATATATATATATATATATATATATATATATGTATGTATGTATGTATGTATGTATGTATGTATGTATGTATGTATGTATGTATGTATGTATGTATGTATATGTATATGTATATGTATATGTATATATATTCACATATATATATATTCACATATATATACATATATACATACATACATACATACATACATACATACATACATACGTATATTTGTATATTTGTATGTATACATATACATATACATATATGTATATGTATACATACATACATACATACATATATATATATACAAATATATATATATTTGTTTCTTTTATAATAAAAGCATTTATTAGCATTTAAGTTTCGGTTTTATTTTATTTGAGTTAGCAGTCATGAAAAGACACGATCTATTCTCTGATTTACAGCTTCTCAAGAAGGGGGAGGCTGAGGAACTGTTTTTCGTTCCAACAGTGTTTTTATAATTTTCAACAGTAAGGAGAAAAAACTTGGGTTTTTTTTACCTACAGCCAGGGTTGGGGCTTCTAAATTGCGGAGTATCAACATTGAATGAGGAAGTGTGGAGAATGGCTGTTAATGAGATGCAAGAACAGTAACTGCAAAGTAAGTGGCAAAATTTGCAGTGTTGGGACTTGTTGCTTCCACGTGTCATTGTTACTACAAAAAAAATTCTACTAAACTTTGGAAATAATGTTCTCTTTAGTCCCATTAAAGATCTACTCTCTTCTGAAGCTTCGGTGATCAGCCTACTTTTGATTTCTCACCCCAGTATGTGTAAGCAGAGATGAGTTGATCCTCTCCGTACAATTGGCCGCAGATGATGATGCGAGACCGTGTTGTACACATAGTATTTGACTTATGACCACAATTTCTGTTGCTAAGCAAAGCTGTTGTTAAGTAAGTCAGACCTGATTTTACAACCTTTTTTTACAACTCTTGTTAAGCAAGTAATTGCAGTTCTTAAGTGAATCATGCAGTCCTTAAGCGAATCTGGCTGGCTGGGAAGGTTACAAATGGTGATCACATGATCCGGGGACTCATAACTACATGTTGGTTGTAGTTATGACAAGTATCGAAATTTTAATCACGCAACTGTGGGGATATTGTGATGGTTAGAAACACAAGGACAGGTCATAAGTCGCTTTTTTTTAGTGCCCTTGTAACCTTGAACTACTATACCAGAGGTGCTAGACCAGGGGTGTCAAACTCGAATGCAGGCTGTATTAGCATTTTGTTTGCCCTTGGGGGGCTGGGGTGGGCGTGGCCTCGTCGACATGGCAATTGGGAGGCAGGACCAACATGGGCCAGAGCTGGGACAGCATGGGCCGGTTCCTTGCCGTCTTTGGGACGGCCCCATGGGACAACTCTGGACCTATCAAGGGCTGGATCCATCCTGAGGACCGCATGTTTCACACGTCTGTGCTAGACAAATTGTAAGTCAATGGCTACCTGTATCTTTAGAGAAAGATGATGCCAGTACTTAAAGCATTAAGATCTTTGTGGCACTTTGAAGATGACTTAATTTATGTTGCTATAAACTTTGATGATCTGTGTGAAGGTGTATAATATATACCTGAGTCTTAAAGACGCTATACGAGACACTGTTGTTTGTGCGACAAGAGGCTAATGTGGTTCAGGAAAATGTTCAACAGGTGAACATTTAAAGGTGAAAAAGGTGGTAACAGGATTTTTAAGAAAGAGGGATTCATAGTTTTCTCCTTTCCTGTTCTGTCTGTCTCTTATTACATCGTATCAGTGTTTGCCTAAACATAGGCTGGTTTTCAAATTATTGTGCTTGCCCATTTCTCTTGGGCCTTCATACTTGGTCATCCACCTTCCAACTCCTGTACTTGGTAGACACTTATACACTGTTTATGTACTGGAACACTGTGTGTGAATGGAAGAATAGCACTTTCAGGACATGAGAAATTAGTGACTGAATTAACATGGGGGGTATCATGTCTGGGGGGGGTCTAAGCCACATTCTAATTTATCATTATTTCTTTTATCCAGTTTGGATGGTCTTCTTGTTGTGAGACCAGTTTGCTTGGTTGTAAGAGAGTGGTTTCACATCGGTGAATGATCACATCAGCTGCTGGGGGTAGTCATTTAATTGACATGGCCAACAGCTGGAGGCAACACTGATCCCAGTTGATTTGCCAAAAACATGGCAGGCTTAGGCTTCATTAATTCTTAGCCTGAACACCACAAGGAAAACAGAAGACTGTAGACTAGGGTCAAAATATTTCTTTTAAATAAGAATTCCAGAAGGAGGCAATCTTAAACCATGCTGTCGCTAATTTGGGTGGGACCCTACAGTCACTAGGAATCAAGCTCAACTGAAGAGAACCTTTAGTTTTATATATATATATATTTTAAAAAGCCAGAAAACCCATCAAACACAATTATAAATAGTTCCGATTATAATAAACCAGTTCATAATTACTCCTTCAGAAAATATAAAGAGCAAACAAACCATATTGAAACCCATTTCAGCCTGCACTAAAGGCTTGAGAAAATCAAAAGGAGAAGTAGTTTGCCTGCAGCAAAGGGAGAGAAAGCCAACGGAACAGCAAACCAGTTTCTCCCAAAGGATAAGACACAACATTATTTTATTCACTAGTACAACAAGGACACTCCCCATGTGGCTCTAGAACAATAAATCTGAGGCTACAATAAATGTACCCATCAAGTTCCTGCTTCCAGCCACAACAGAAGAGAATTGATGGTACCTTTAACAGTTTGGATGACCCTGATACAGTCAAATAGTATATAGGGAAATGTCTGCTCTCTCTCTAAACTGAAACTGCAGGACGGGGAGGGGGGAAGAATGACCTTGCAGCAAGAACTCAGCGTTGGCTGCTACAGTAGGAGTGCTCTACAAAGGGTTGATATCTGAGTTTACTCAGACTCTTTGCTAAGTTGATTCTGGTTTGCCTGTTCCATAACTAAAACTTTGTCCTGAAACTGAAAATCGGACAATGTGCTCCCTTCCCTAATAAAAGTGTCAAGACTATGTAATGAGTCCTCCTTAATTGCCATTATCATCTGTAATGTCAGCAACATGTCCTATGTCTATATTGTATTACTTCTACCAGCCTTTGCTTTTTCATGCAGCGGTCAAGAGCAATTCATATTCCTGATAATAGCAACAGCACTTAGACTTATATACCGCTTCAGAGTGCTTTACAGCCCTCTCTAAGCAGTTTACAAAGTCAGCATATTGTCCCCAACAATCTGGGTCCCCATTTAACCGACCTCGGATGGATGGAAGGCCTCTTTGTACGTGTCCATTTGACCTATTGTGAGTCCATCTAACAGCAAAATAATCTAGCCCCTTGTTTTACTGTTGACTAAAGAGAATATCATAAGAAATGCCCATTAAAACCACATACCTTTGATTTAACCAATCTAATTCTCTGAAACAAGGAGATATTAATTTGAGACAATTTGCAGCAAACTCAAATCAACCGGCTCTCGTTAATTGTAGTACTACCAAGTGTTTACCCATTTGCTGGAGGACATTTGCCAGTTTTAAGATGACACGCCTACAATTGCATGAGTCCTCCTTCTTAACTTCTTAAGAAGTTCTACCTTCTCCCCAATAGCTATTACCAGCTCACCATCTTCTGCTCACAGTGCACATGTCTTTGGCTCTCCAGTTAACATAGCCAACAAACCCACATTTTCCATTTGCTTGTGATATCTCTTGCAAACTTAAATATATCCCAAACTTTTAGTACATATTACCTTGTAATCTATGCTGATTGTGTGACCTTGCTCCCCTTTCCTGTCCACATAATTTTATTCTCTTCGGTTTTGATTCTCCCCTTGGTATCTCCATCTTGTGGGATTGCCCACCCTGCCTGGACATTTTTCCCTTCAGAATATCAAGCATTGGAACCAACCTATGTTACTTTGGAGTTCTTCTCCAATCCAGTGCCTATTTTTTTTTTCATGAACAAAAAAAGATGCAGCTAGACAAAAAGCTTGGTCATGTGTAACCTCCAGAACTACATTATTTCAAATAAGGTCTAATTTCAGCCTCAGTAATTTTCGACTCATAAAGTTGAACATAAAATTAAAGAAATTGCCAATTCGTTAGATTATGCTTTGCATTGAGCATCTTTAATAGTAGAAGTGATGTTACTTTTATGTTGCTGCATCATTTGGGAAACCAATAATTTGGCAGACCATTTATTTTTCTCCCGAAGTACTTGCTTTATATAATTCAATGAATATTGCGCTAATTTAGCAGTTACAAAGGGGTTATATGGCTTCAGTATAATATGTCTTGCCTATCTACTCAAAAATTGCTTAACTTTATTGGGCAAATGTTCTTGTTTAGATATCTGATTCTTTTTGCTAGAAACACAAACAATAAGACAACCACAAATATATGCCTCAAAAATATCAACAAGTATGAAGTTTGTGTATTGTTTATTTTAAAAAATCAATTTTGTTTCACTCGATTTAGAAAACAATTATGTATTTAAGTGCTATTTTGAAAAAGTAGAATAACTTTCTTTAAATTGATAGTGTTACTGTGGTATAATCATATTTTGCAACATAGCAAGAGCAAGAGCAAGAGCACTTAGACTTATATACCGCTTCATAGTGCTTTACAGCCCTCTCTAAGTGGTTTACAGAGTTCAGCATATTGCCCCCAACAATCTGGGTCCTCATTTTACCCACCTCAGAAGGATGGAAGGCTGAGTCAACCTTGAGCCGGTAAGATCTGAACTGCTGAACTGCAGCTAGCAGTCAGCTGAAGTAGCCTCAGTGCTGCACTCTAACCACTGCGCCACCTCGGCTCTCTATACTACATGATCTATACTACAGTTATCTTTATGATTAAGGATTTAGATATTAAGCAATAATCAAGTTAAGAACAAATCTAGTGTGGAATTGAGAAAAAAAATTATATTCCTGCTGTAAAGTCTTTAAAAGTCACAATGTATCCATCAATTAAAGTCCAATCCTATAAACCTGTATCAGTTCCATGTACAAGAACTTATTTTAGGTGAAACAGCATTCATCTGGCAAAGAATCTAAAATCTGGCTAAATTCTGGCCATAATTATCAAAAGCAAACTAAAAAAAAAATACTCAGAACTATATGAACATTACAATGGGTATTAGTAGGGCCATATCAATTAAGAAATGTAATGCAACTATTAAAACAATCATCAATATTAAAAAAAACCATGAACTTAAAAAAAACAATAATTCTGTAGTTCAAGAAGGAAGAAAAACATTTTTCCTTTAAATAGGACAAAATTTTAAAGAACTAAAAAGAGAAACTTGAAAACCAGACATAAAACAAAATACAAACATTTCTTTAAATAAGGAAATTAAAATACACTTTAAAAAAATACACACATAGCTAAATCTAACTTTTAAAAATACACCCATAGCTAAATCTAAAAAAGATTTTAGATTTCTGGAAGAGACATACTGAAAATACCAAATTCAATACCAAATTCTTTCCTTTTTCCTTTTAGCATGTTGTTAATCTCTCTACATTATATACTATGTAAAGACTTCTGGAGTCTGGACATTCTAAATGCATGAATTATACCATTGATACTGCTACATATCACTGATTTTTAGGAAACAAAAGATTGGAGATCTTATTTATATCAGTCAGGACCCAGATTGTTGGGGGAAATATGCTGAACTCTGTAAACCGCTTAGAGAGGGCTGTAAAGCACTATGAAGCGGTATATAAGTCTAAGTGCTGTTGCTATTGCTATTCTGCCTTGTACCCAGTGTTTGTTATTTTTTTACCATGGAAACATCTTCATATCCCAAAGAAATTTGATTGGACAAGAAAGATACTAAGATGCTCTTAAGTAAGTATCTGGGAACATATGAGAGTCTGAGTAAATATTAGATATAATTCACATTTGGGCCATTAAAAAATAAGAAATATAAGACCTTAAACATATAAAAATGCAGCCTTTCTTTCCCCTTTCCCCCTTTCCTTCCCTTCTAATATCCCATTAGAAATAAATGTTTGGGAGATGTTGAGTTCCAACATCATGATCTTTGCTTGACCTTTGTCATTCTTTTACAAAATGGGGTGGCTAGAGAGATGGGGTTGAATGTTAACATTACCAAAACACGTAATAGCAATTTATTTGAATAAACTTTTCTAAACCAGTAGTCAGTATTTTGAAATGAAAGAGCAATATAACAGCTTTCTGAAGGTGCTGCTTTTCAGCTCTCTGTACAATATAAAACATCTATTCTTCCAAGCTACATGCTCAAAATTTCATTTGTAATTCTTCTTCCTCAAAAGAAATCAATTCCAAGACTTCTAAAGTAACTAGTAATTTTGTGCAGGCAGAATTTATATTCGAAACTCTGTTCCTTTACTTACTACCACAGTAGAACACAGCCAACCTGTCTATTTTCATCTACTGCCACTGTAGAATACAGCCAACCTGTCTATTTATCTCTGATTGCTGTGTTGGTTCTGTTTTGAGTCACTGATTCTGCACCCACTCAGCATCTACTGGACCAAAGAAATAGCCAAGAGGAAAGAGTTTCCTGTTCTGGTTTCCCTAGCTTTGCATTAAAGAATTTGAAAGCAGTAAAGAGTAAGAGACAGAATTAAAGGATCCAATTGCCTTATGTATAAACTCCTACCTTGGACAGCTCCTTCAGCAATCCTTTTCCCTCCCTCTCTAGCACACAAAACTATGATTTTAATCAATGATATTTCTGACATCATTAATTGATAAGGATTAGGTGAGCACAATCGGGGCTCAGATGTTGTAGGAGGTGAGAGGTTGATGTTATATGATATTCTTCCTTCTTTTTCCAACCGAGTCACCTGGTTTCTCCTTACTACTTCAATTAATGAATTGTTTTGAAAGCACTGTCTTTCAGCAATTGGCAAGGAACATGGAGGGCAATGGAATGGAGCTAAGGCAGAACAGAACATGAGATCCTGAGACAAAAAAGATCTGGTGGGAAAAAGATACGGACACCAGAGAGAGGGTTGCTCATACTAAAGAGCATGGGATGCAGGAGCGGGAAAGAGGTAGAGAAGGAAGAATAAAAGAGGCATGAGAAAGTGAATGAACAGAGAAAAATTCAGTTAATTATAGAAATAAAGTGGATTTATTTATTTTATTTATTAGTGAGATTTATATACCGCCTCACAGTTCAAGCGCTCTCTAAGCGGTTTACACCAGTAAGCAATGTATATATTTATATTGCCCCCAACAATCTGGGTCCTCATTTTACCTACCTTGGAAGGATGGAAGGCTGAGTCAACCTTGAGCCGGTGAGATTTGAACTGCTGACCTGCGGATCACAGTCAGCTAAAGTGGCCTGCAGTACTGCACTCTAACCGCTGCGCCACCTCGGCTCTTAAAGTTAAAGAGCAGAATATACAGGCAGGGATATCTAGGCTTGTAGGTGAAAAATATATACTGTATATAATCATTTGCTATTCTTTTAAGTATATACTAGAAAGAAAAGAAGGAAATCTGGAGAAATGATCTTTTTGCTCTTTTGAATCGGGAAGAAAAATTGCAACTCAGTTTACCCAGCAGGTAAACTAGTACTGATGCTGGAGGAATTAATTATAACTAATAAAAGTCATTTTCTGCCTTTCTGTTATCTGGAAAAATCCCTTTCTTCATATCTTCAGTTCCCATTCTCTGAAAAGCAGAATCATAGAAGGAGGATTATGCCAAGAAAAAGGAGAGAAGGATTTTCTATTTCTGTCCCCATAGTCAAAAAACAAAGTACAGCTCATAGTGTCATAGTTGAACCGCTTTTGAAACATTTAGGTCTTATCGCTATTCAACTTGCCAAAGAACTGGGGGGAGGGAAAGGGAGAAAGAATGCAGATGTGCCAGAAACGGACCATGAGAGCCAAGAAGCAATCAAGGTCACTGATGCAGGTGTCTGACAGAAAAGTGAACAGTTCTCAAAACAAAAGGACAATTCATAATTGGACAATGTGCCCAACTAAGGCTATGGAGAAAGAGAAGCTACTGTTTAACTATACATGCATTGCACAGGACAAACCAGAGTTGGTTTTGATTCTTTAGTACTGAAATGGTGTCTCCAATAAAGTAAAGCTTTTGGGATTTTAAAGTTCCTAAGAGTGTCTACTTTTCTTGGGTTCGCTAGTCAGACCGTAGACATACACCTCTAATAGCCAGTTTTGCCAAGTGACAAGGCTACTGTCAGAGCAAACATAGGATGTTCCTGTTTTGCTTTCAGAAATGTAGTGCATGGATTGTTATTGAAGCAAACACAAGCATAACATATAAGTCAACACTTTCCAGAGTTAGATATCAATAGTCATATATCGAATTCAATTTATTAAAAGAATCACAAAAGGTTTGGATCACACAGTGATCAACAAACTTTGTCCTTGAATCTTGTGTCATTTTAAATAATACCATTCATAGTATTCTAGAACTCTATCTTGACTAAGCAAAGAAAAATGAATACTGTATTTTTATAACTTTTTCAAAATGCACAATTATCACCATTAATGCATACCTTAAATAATAGTTATCTATCTTTAAGACTACAGCTTCCTAATATGGTTTATATTTTTTAAATCATTAGACTTTGGTAAACCTAATTAATTAATAATAATATATATCCCCCACATTTTTTTCTTTCAAAAATAATGTGTAAGCAGTAAACTCTGAATGAGATTGCATTTTGGTGAGGTTCATGTAGCTTATCTGAACTCAAACATGTTAAACTTGGAATCGCAAGCTATTTTGTGACTTAACATAGTGTGTGAATCCAGACTCTTTGACATGTGTGTAGTTCACTGTGTTGAGCAAATCCATTATAATGGATTGATTCAGTTGTCAGATAAAAAATGTTAAGTGAACTTAGCTATTATGAAGCAACAACAAAGTCCCAAAATTCGGATTTGTCCCACAATGCTAATTGTGGCATAGAATGAGCATTGAAGAAGATAATTAGAAAATTAGCTTTTCTATACTTCCTTACAGATAAGATAAACAATGCCAAGTTTTCTGACATCAAGTTTGTGTCCTGAACTTCAATTCATGAAAAAGGAAATCCACATGAAACTTTGGGTGTATTTCATATGCTTTTACCTTTTCTATTTTCACTGGGGGATTCAGGAGGTGAAGTTGTCTTAAGTTGTCTTAATTGCCTCCTTCATAGCCAGCATCTGATGTCTGTGGCAATCACTTCAGTCTGTCTGATATTAAAGTGGATTCTAGGGGGGGCTATTTCAGATTAGAACATTAGTCTTCAATGGAAATACATCCACCAGATTTCAAACCCTCATCCTACAATTAAATTCTTAAAGGAGGGATTTGTGTACATCTATAGTTTTGACTGAGAACTGGATATTACATACAGGAATTGAAACATACCTTTGAAATAGAGCCGTCTCTAAACATTCCGAGCATTGTTTCCATTCAGCCTCAAAAACATTTAATTAGTTTTCCCATATTGCTATTAGATGCATCAGCCAAGCAATGTTGGACTTAAGTACATTTCTGTGCAGAAGAGGATGCTTCTCATAGGAGTCAGCTGGTTACATTTTCTAGGGAACTGCTGCTCACATCAAATCACCACAACCACTTGTCCTAGTGAAGGACAGGCATTCTTCAATGATATCAGGAACTATTCTGGTGATAGCTTAGCTAATGGCAGATTCAACCATATGACAGAAGTCTTGTTGAAAGACCAGATGAAATGTGGTTCCAACTATTGTCAGTGTTGAAAAATGGGAGGTGAGAGAGCCATATCACACTAGTTATCATCCAGTCAACATGGACCATGTCTGGTGCTCTTGGGTATCATTTCATAAATGGGCTACAGGGTTCAGCTACTCTGCTAGAAAACCAAATTAGCCAGCTGTAAAGGGACTTTAAAACCCACAAAGAAAAAGAAATGGTCAAGGAAAAAATCATGAAATACTTTCTTCTTCTTCTTCTTCTTCTTCTTCTTCTTCTTCTTCTTCTTCTTCTTCTTCTTCTTCTTCTTCTTCTTCTTCTTCTTCTTCTTCTTCTTCTTCTTCCTCTTCCTCTTCCTCTTCCTCTTCCTCTTCTTCTTCTTCTTCTTCTTCTTCTTCTTCTTCTTCTTCTTCTTCTTCTTCTTCTTCTTCTTGTCTTCTTTCTTCATATATATATATATAAATGGCTGTAGGTATGTATGTTCCAGCATAACTCTGGAACGCCTCGAGCAATTTCAGCCAAACGTGGTACACATATGACTTACTAACTGGCAAAAAATACTGTGGGGGTAAGGCACCCCTAGGGGTGGTCTTTCGGAACAATGGTCGTGTTCTGTACACTGAGCCTAGCTCAGCGGTTGTGTTCTGTACACTGAGCCTAGCGCAACGTTTTTCTGAAGAGGCCTAGGCTTCCCTCACACAGTAGGCCTATGAAGCGAAGGAAGCCTGATTAGGCCAGTACAGAGGGCTTTGAGTAAGCGTGCCATGGCCTAAGCGGATTGCCCACCCCCACCTCACTGCAGTGGCCCAATCTCACAGGAAACAGCTTCGGCCTGTGTTCTCAGCATCATCCTTCGCCCCAACTCATCGCTCGAAGGGCAGGATCAATGGTAGGAGTCACATTTTTTTTACTACCGGTTCTGTGGGTGTGGCTTGGTGGGCATGGCTTGGTGGGCATGGCTGGGTGGGCATGTGACTAGGTGGGCATGCTTCGGTGGTCATGTGAGTGGATGGGCATGGCTCGCCCCACTTGCCTGGCCTCCTGAGCTCTTCTGGTCTTTGTCTATTAATTTGTCTACTACTACAGTGTCTGGTTGATTATCTAATGCAGTGGTTCCCAAACTTTTTCAGTCCAAAGCCCCCTTGGTGCTACAAACTCATCCTCACCGCCCCCACCCCACCCCCTCAGGTGGGCGTGGCTTAGTGGTCAGGTGACCGGGTGGGCATGTCCAACTTGTAAAGTGTGGTTAAACTCACTTAACAACGCTCTTGCTTAGCAACCAAAATGTTAGGCTCAATTGTGGTCATAAGTCTTTCTTTCGTTCTTTCTTTCTTTTCTACCTTCCCCCTTCTTTCTTTCTTTTTCTTTTGTCTTTCTTCCTACCATTTTTCTTTTTCTTTCTCTCTTTTCTTTCTTTCTGTCTGTCTTCCTTCCTTCCTACCATCTTTTCTTTCTTCCTGTTTGTCTGTCTTCCTTCCTACCTATCATCTTTTTCTTTCTTTCTGTCTTCCTTCCTTCCTACCTACCATCTTTCTTTCTTCCCCCCTCCCTCCCTCTTTCTTTCCTTTTTCTTTCCTTCTTCCCTCCCTTCCCTCCCTCCTTTCTTTTTCTATCTGTCTTCCTTCCTACCTACCTACCATCTTCCTTTCTTTTTGTCTTCCTCCCTCCCTCCCTCTTTCTTTCTTTCCTTCTTCCCTCCCTTCCCTTCCCTCCCTCCTTTGTTTTTCTGTCTGTCTTCCTTCCTTCCTACCATCTTTCTTTCTTTCTTTTTCTTTCTTTTTTCTTTCTTTCTTTCTTTCTTCCCTCCCTCCTTTCTTTTTCTATCTTCCTTCCTTCATCCCATCGTTCTTTCTCTTTCTTTCTTTCTGTCTTCCTCCCTCCCTCCCTCCCTCTCTCTTTCTTTCCATTTTCTTTCCTTCTTCCCTCCCTTCCCTTCCCTCCCGCCAGCCATGGCCAGGCCACCACCGCTGCTCACCCAGGCCGATGGCTTGGTAAGCATTCTCTGGGTCGTGCACCAGGTCGCAGAGCGCCATCAAGGCTGGCTGCCCCGTCAGCAGCTCGGGGTGCTACAGCTCTTCATTGAGCTTGGAGAGGCCTCGGTGGCCAAAGGCCACAGGCACCTTTGTGGGGTCGTTGTGGGGGGGCAGCTGGGCTGTGATCCGCGGGTGCGCCATGCTAGAGGGGAGCCCGCCGAATTGCACGTGCCAGGGTGCTAGGCGACGGGGACGCCAGGCAGGAAAGTCCGCACACGTGCAGGTTCCGCAGCGGGGCCTTCCCGCGGGTCTGCGAGCACTCACCCGAACAGCTTCGGGAGCAGTCGGCTTCCCTCGTCGCTGTGCTGCGCTCAGTACCTAGCATGTAACTCCGTCGTATTCCATGCTCTTGGGTGCAGGGCAGCCCATTCTGAAAGAAAACATCTCGCGTTTTCTTTCAGAATGGGCTGCCCTGCACACAAGAGCGAGGAACGTGAGAGAGCTTCAAGTGCTAGGTAGGACACCCGTCGCGCGGTGGGATGCAGTTTGAGGTGACCAGTCGTGCAGGGTGGGGCGGAGCAGAGCCTGGGCGGGGCCATGAGACGGGCATCATACCTAGCACTTGTAACGACCATCGCATTCCATGCTCTTGTGTGCAGGGCAGCCCATTCTGAAAGAAAACATCTCGTGTTTTCTTTCAGAATGGGCTGCCCTGCACACAAGAGCGAGGAACGCGAGGGAGCTTCAAGTGCAAAAGCATGGCAAACCACCTACTGCCCCCCTGGCCCCTCTCACCACCCCCTGTCACCACCCTTGCCTCTCACCGCCCCCCTAAGGGTTCCCACCGCCCCCTGGGAGGCGGTACCGCCCACTTTGGGAACCACTGATCTAATGCCTGCCTGTCCTTCTGGATCCGGAATTCTCACAGATTCTTAGCTCTATTATTCTCCACAATCTTCTGTGGAAACTCCTTGATGGCTGGCTGGAGAATTCTGGGAGTTAAAGTCCATACATCTTTCAGCTGAGAGACACTGATCTACCCCTGGGGTTCTATCTAGTTTCAAATAAAATCTTAAAACCAGGGGATTTTAGTATAGATATTTGGAAACATATTCTGATTCAGAAATTGGTGAATAGTGATTAGTGAATCAACAAAAATCTATCCTCAGAGCATAAGCTTTTATGGATACTGAATTTATAGCATTTTGAGAATGCTATAATATTTGGTAACAATATAATCTTCTGAAATGGAAGATCATCAGTGGTTTTTTTTAAGAGCAATGTCAAATTTTATTAACTTAGCAGTGATGGTAAAAGATATTGAGAAAAAGATATTGAACATTAGCACTCAAGCAGACAGATGGAACTGAAAGGAAAAAGTATTGAAAATTATAAAAATCTCCAATTTATAATTAAAGGCTTCCGGTGTTGAAAAAGACGAGTAAAAAAAAGTGTATAAAGTTCTGAAAGACACAGATTTGGTAGAAAATCTTGAAACATACGCATTGGCTGAAATTTATTAACTGCAACACAGCAGCAGCAATAAAATTGGAATTGGGATATATTGCTGTAAAAAAAGGCAACAAAATCAATCACAAAATGAAAAATTCTATTGCAGTGTTTCTCAACCTTGGCAGTTTGAAGATGTGTGGACTTCAACTCCCAGAATTCCCCAGCCAGCATTGCTGGTTGTGGAATTCTGGGAGTTGAAGTCCACACATCTTCAAACTGCCAAGGTTGAGAAACATTGTTCTATTGGAAAGCAACATCAGTAAATTACAAGCTGATATAAGCAATATGAAGAATTTGAAGGAAAAAATGAAAAAAATAATATCAGAAAATATAAAATTTTGGGATAAAGATTAGACAATCATAATTACAGTCACAGCTGTTTCATAGAAAGTTGAACAATATAAAGACAGAATAAATCAATTTTAATAAAATCAGCATAAACAACATGAACAAAAGAATATTTTGGTATAAACATCTGATGCCTCTCCATTAAGTACTGGCTATTCAATTTAATGAAATATTACAAGCTAATAAAGTTGGAGAATGGATGACAACTGGTAGAACATTTTAATTAAAAAGAAGAAGGATGTAGATGTAAGCAATTAGAGATAAATTATTTGCTTGCCAACAATAGCAATAGCACTTAAGACTTATATACCACTTCATAGTGTTCCTCTCTTAGCAGTTTACAGAATCAGCATATTGCCCCCAACAAACTGAGTCTTCATTCTACCGATCTCAGAAGGATGGAAGGCTGAGTCAACCTTCAGCCCCATCAGGATCCAACACCAGGCTATGGGCAGAATTAGCCTGCAATACTGCACTTTAGCCATTGTACCACCAGAGCTAATGATAACAGTGGAATATGCATTGCATCCATGAAGTAATGCTAATTTATTATACTTAGCACATAGACAAACACACATAAATGGAAAGTGTGATTTACTACTATGATTAGCTTGAACTCAGATGATTGTGAGTAGAGGAATCTACTCTGGATGTTCAGGGTGAGTGTCAACCTAAGAAGGCTGAGTTCTCAATCACCAAGAGCAGCTCTACCTGTAGAGGTTGAGAAACCTGTTCCCAGGTAACTGTCTACTCCTTGGCACATTGCAGGCTGCACCAAGCAGAGCAAAAGCATTCTATGTGGCTCCTCACCTAGGAAGAGCATTCCCAACCTCAGTTAGATCCCATCAGGTGGAGATTGTACATAAGAGAAGTTGTTACCCATTCCACTGAGAACAAGTGTTTGCCTGAACTCCAGACACTTGAAGTCTTTGACCTCTTGCCTGCCAAAATTCTGTCACTTTGAAATCAGACAAATTTGCAATCTCTGCACAATGGCTAGACTTTGCATTGTGACACAATGTCTCCATTGTGTTTTGGACTCATTTGCAGGCAACTTCAGGTCAGCTCTGCTGAGATGTGCACATTTAAGCACACACATCCCGCCTGCCACTGCTTATACTTACTTTGTTGTGTCTGTGGTTATGTTTGGTCTGGAATAGGAGAACTACAAGTAAAAAAAAAAGAGAGTTAGGAGAAGAAGAACATGGACTAAATGATCACATCAAGGTAATCAAATAGAAGGTGCTTGGTGCAGTTTGCAAAGTAAACATTTTGAAAGCAGCAGAAACAAAACGTGAATTGTTGGGAAACCATTTAGAAATTTGGAAAAAAGAAACTATTACGTGGACAATGCATAAAAGAAAGTGAAAATAAAGTGGATGAGGCCAGGAATTGGCAATGGATACAACCTGGCACCATCAAGAAGAAAATGGAAGGATTGATTTTTGCAGTGCAGCAACAAATATTACACACAAATGTGATTAAATCAAGGATTTAAAGAGCAGCAAAGGCAGATTTTGTAAAGAAAAAGATGGCTCTTCAATTAGTGGATGCATCAAAATTGCTCAAATTGACAAAGACCAAAGTCATGACCGAATAGCTATTTGGATTTATCGGCATCTTTGCAAAAATGATAATTTCAGAATTTTCCAAATGTGATATAATTGCAACTAAAAATGTTGTTGAAAATGATGATGATAAAGTGGAAATCTTTGCATGAAAACTATTCCCAATCTCTCACACATTACAATAGATACAGCAATAACTGAAAAGAAAAGAGTAATTTTTTGTAGATGTACAAAATACTTGGGGACAACAAAATGAAAAAAAAAGAGAATCGGGGAAAAAAATCACAAAATCCAGAGATCTATCAATAAGAATAGGTAGATTATGGAAAGAAATGGAATGAAATGCCTAGATTATTCCAAAATCATCTCTATAGTTACTGGTACAGGCAGAATAACAAACAGGCTAAACAATGTTTTTACAAGTTTGTTGTAAATGTTTCCAAATGTAACTTTTTTGTAAAAACCACATTGTTGGGACATGGTATATCTCAGCGATGGCTAACCTTTTTTGGTTCGCGTGCCAAAATGGTGTGTGTGCCCACATCCATTCCTTCCCCCCCATGCATGTGCATATACCCCCCACGCTGCCCCCTGTGCATGCGCACAACCCCCACCCCCGTGCACAGGCCTTACTGAAGCCTAGGACGGTGAAAAACGGCCAAACGGCCAGACTGGAAATTTGAAAAAACGGACTTCCGGTTTGCCCGTTGTGCTATTTTTCGCACTCCGGAGGTTTCAGGAAGCTTCCCGGAGGGTGAAACGGCCTTCCCCAAGGCTGAAAATCAGCTGGCCAGTGCACGCATGCGCGCTGGAGCTGACATAGGGCAATGCCTCGCATGCTCTCCAATATGGCTCCGCATGCCACTTGTGGCACACGTGCCATAGGTTCGCCATCACTGGTATATCTTAAGACATTACTTGGATAATTACTGGGTTCTCAGATGGAACTTGAATTTCCAAACAACACCAATCAGGTCTTTCAAGCACAAAGGTAACTTTGTGCCTTTTCAGATCCCCACCTAGCAACCACTGGTTTTGGTTTTTCTTTCACGCAACCAGAGAAAGGTACATTTTTATGAAGTGAAGATTTGGCTGGAGGAATACAAGCAATTCCATTTGTACGGATTGACAGGGAGGTTATTTTTTACTACTACAAAAGCTAGAGCATCTCAAAATGGGTCACTGTTTTTTCTTTTGTCTCCCTATTTCTTTTGAAGAATTCAGGAGTGGACAAGGCATTGTGGAACTACCTCAAATGTATTGTGGGAAGCCCCCCCAATTGTGGGAAGCCCCCCCCAGATAATGAAATATTTTGGGGGATATTAAAAGGAAGAATATTATATTTCCCCAAAGGAGAAACGGAGAAAAATCTTAACAAAGGCAGAAAGCAGCCCCAGTCTTCCTGCCATAGCCTCAAGCAGAAGCCTCAAGTCTTTAGAGATTTTTTTTTGTACCTATTAAGAAAGCCAGGCTGTCCTATTCATAAATAAAACATCTTCAGCCACAGCTCCCACAGAAGGCTGGAGCTGATGGGATTAAGAATTTACATTCCCCCCACTCAAATTCTAAGGACAGGACATGACCTTTAGGACATAATAGGATTAACCCACCATGATTGGAATAGTAAAAGACACAAGGCTCACTACATTGCACAACCCCCTGGAGCATCTCAAACACCAGACCCTAGAACAGTGGTGGGTTCCTACCAGTGCAGTCCACTCTATAGCACCGGTAGCGGCCTGCTGGTGACGTCACAGTACCGGTGCGGTCGGTTGCCGGTGCCTGGGCGCCGCCATTTTTTAAAAACAAATTTAATTTTTTTAAAAATTTTCTCCTGCGCATGCCCAGAAGCCGAGCTTCCGGCACTGCGCATGTGCTGCCTTCCTACCCCACAATGAGTCCAAGCAGGGGAGGATGGCTGAAGGAACATGTGAGATGCTGAAAGAACGGGCGGCAGGAGCTATCTCCATTCCCCTTTTATTGTTGTGAGCCGCCCAGAGTCTCTGTGGAGTGGGCAGCATACAAATGTAACTAATAAATAAATAAATAAATAAATAAGTCACGAACGCACGGTGATGATCCTAGGCATTTTCCCATGTTTGAGGCTTCTCGAGCTGCTGAGGGGAGGGGGAATGGGCGGCAGGACCTATCTCAGTTCCCCTCCCTTCAGCAGTCTGAGAAGCCACGCCCACCCAGTCACATGGCCGGCAAGCCACGCCCACTCAGTCACATGGCTGGTAAGCCACACCCACAAAATAAGCCACGGCCACAGAGTGGTAGTAAAAAAATTAGGAACCCGCCCTTGCCCTAGAACCCTATAAAAATTCACCCACTCACCTAACCAATTGGTTAGCCACCCCGGAAACATGCTGCTGTCACTGACGTTTCTGGAAAACCAAATAAACAGAGATCTTCTTTCCTTGTAGTCAGCCTCCATTTTATTTCCAGCGTCCTTCTCCCAGCTTGGAACCCAACTGGATTTTTCTTCCAACAGTATAAAGATATGAGAAGCACTAAAAATAAAAAATTACACCAATTTTTGTTCAGAATCAGCTGGTTTTCCAAATAATCTTCTGTGACCATTGGAAGATAGGCAGTTATGCAAACCAATCAGAGAAGTAAACTATTACAGAAATCAATTTGTTAGAGGAATTGGAGTGAATTTTCATCTCTGACAATAGCTGTTTGTCAAGTCCTGCAGCATAAAACAATGTTAAAGAAAGCACTGGCCTTAAAGTTGACACAGATACCCACAAATATATTATGATTTTAACTTCACGATGTGAGAAGAGGCTACAAAATCACAAAAGCACTTCAGCATGAAAAACTTTAGGCCCTCAATCAGAATTCCACATGCAAACGTATGAAGGTTTAATTTTGCATAGGAGTAGTTCCCAAATTACAGTATAAATCACCAATGTGGCATTTGTAATGTTGCTGAATTACAACTCTCACCATCCTCCATCTTTGCCATATTTCCTAAAAATCCTGAAATTTATAATTCAGCAACATCTGGAGTTTCCACCTCTAGTATAGAATATACTTTATGGAGCCAATAATTCACCGACACTCATAAATTCATAAGTAATAAAGAATACTCAAACATTATAGCTCCTTCTTTTTTATATAACTAAGCATACGGGTTTCTTAAAACCATTCAATTTGTGATGTTTAAAACTTTTGAGGCTATTTAACTAGGCAACTTGTCATATAACAAACACCCTGATTACAAGTAATTTTTCAGAAAATGGAATAGTGTGATTTTTTCCCTGCAAGTTTAGGCCACCCGGGGCAAAGATTGATCCACTGAGAATGTTCTTCTATTAGTTTGGGGGTTTGGGGTTGTTTGTCTACCTAAGTGTATGAGGATTTATTACTAATCTTACCTTTCATCCCTATGATCTGGATGACACTTTTGAATAACTGCACATATTACAGTGACATGATATGACACAGGCAGAAAATCCACCAAGAGGTTAACACTTTTTATTTGGAGACTATCACTCATTCATATTCTTTCTAAATTAAATGTGTTGCAGAGTAAAAGACAGAATATATGTTATTGCCTGTGAAGATGAGGTCAGTGAAATAAGAGTCTTCACCATCACTACCGTATTTCCCCGAAAATAAGACCCTGTCTTATATTTTTTTGAACCCTGAAATAAGCGCTTGGCCTTATTGCCATGCACTCAAAAGCCCGTTTGGGCTTATTATCAGGGGATGTCTTATTTTGAGGGAAACAGGGTAGTCAATAAATCTCACTTATGATTCGAATCAAGCAACATGTGAGAGTAAGGAGGCAAACCCCCCCCCAAACTACTCTTTTTTTAAAAAAATACATCTAATGATTTGATTGGCACTTCATTATTTTGTATTCATATATATAGTGGAACTAAACTTCAGCAAAACACCAGATAAGGTCTCCCATGAAAACCTGGTACAATTTGCATATGGTAGGTGTGCAAGCCATTCAGAATTCATTAGCAGAGCAGCATACAAGCCCAATAAATAAATAAATAAATAAATAAATAAATAAATAAATAAATAAATAAATAAATAAATAAATAAATAAATAAATAAATAAATAAATAAATGCATATATAAATGCATAAATAAATAAATAAATAAATACATACATACATACATAAATACATAAATAAATACATAAATAAATAAATAAAAATACAACAGCAATATTTGCAGCTTGGCCACCATCACAAGCCCTTCAAACACTTTTTATTTTAAACAGAGCAGAAATAAGGCTATCTTTAGTGCAAAACTGTAGGGATAAGACACTGAATTTGTAAACAATCATTGATCGGCTGAGGTAAAGTTCTAACTGCAGGCTATGAAGGTGTGGATGGGGAGGAACTGACTTCGGTTCAACACTGGCAAGACGCAGTAAATTTGGGGGTTTGCCCCTCCCCTCCCAGGGTCTGATGATATGTCATCTTTGCACACCAGGGTTGCACTTCTATGATTGAGCTGGTGCGCAATTTTTTTGGGGGGGGGTTGGGGGCACAGCTCCTGCCCAAAGAACAAATTGCAGCCATGGCTGAGGGAAAGATTTTGTAAAGATTTGTGTGCCAAGTGCACCCTTTCCTGGACTAGAAGGCCTTGCTCGTGGTCAGTCCTGCTGTCCTCATTTCCTGTTTGGACTATTGCAGTGCACTCTACATAGTGCTGCTCTGTAAGACAATCCAGAAGTTAAAACTGGTCCAGAATGCAGTGGTGTGTGCAGTGTTGGGCACTCCTAGGTTCACCAATGTTACACTCCAGTTGTGTGACCTCCATTGGCTTCTAGTTTCCTTTCAGGTCCAATTACAGGGGCTGGTCATGGCATAGGATCTGACTACTTGCAGAAGTGCCTCTCGCTGAGAGTCTCTGGTCATCCCTCTAGATCAGACAGGTTGAGCACCTTCCAGGTCCCTTCCCCGAAATATTGTCAGCTAGTGGGGCCTAGGAAGCGTACCTTTTCTGTAACAGCCCTCTCATACCTTGTGGACACCCTCCCCATGCTCTGATACTCCAGCAGGCTCCAGTATGGAATGGAATGGAATAGAATAGAATAGAATAGAATAGAATAGAATAGAATAGAATAGAATAGAATAGAATAGAATAGAATAGAATAGAATAGAATAGAATAATAATAGTTTTCCCTTTATGGAGGAAACTATCAGGATTATTTAATCCAACTGAGTCCCTCAAGGCTTAACTATTTTAATCAAAATCTGACTTACAGTAATATATATCAACAAAAAATATTCCTCCTGAAGGATAAGAAAAAGTAATCATTTTATAATATGTACATTTAGTCATTGAAGTAGCCTGAAATCCATAGACATAAGCCAGCTTCAGTGATGGACAAATGAGCTCTATTGTACCAATCATTCTTGACATGGAGAACTTTGAGAATTACTTGGAGAAACTCCGCCACAGCCCATGAATAAATGTACTTACTGTATGTGCAATTACTGTTTTGAAACATTGACATGTGTATGCAAAAACCTATGAAGGCCACAGTTTTGTGCAAAAGTGAAATAATTACTGAGTGATCGTCTTCTGCTACCTGAAGCCATATTTTTTACCCTTCCTG
The DNA here is from genome assembly GCA_023053685.1 of Diadophis punctatus similis. NCBI lineage: Eukaryota > Metazoa > Chordata > Lepidosauria > Squamata > Dipsadidae > Diadophis > Diadophis punctatus. The sequence goes on along the minus strand of JALIGW010000035.1, from coordinate 5,742,768 downwards.
TTCCCTTGTGAGTGTTTTGATGTGTATCTTGAATTTGTCTGAAGTGTGAAACACTTTGCTCTTGGTAGAATTACATAACATTTTCTTGAGATTTCCCATGCAGATCAAATTATTTCCTGAAGGAACAAACATTCCTAGACAGGAACTGACAGTTGTTAAAAATTAATGAAAAAATATTAATAACAACCACCTACTTTTCTCCAATTCTGTCCCAAAATTCCATTTCCGTGAACTCCTTGGAATTGGTTGTTCTCTTGCTAATCTTTTGTGGATTTTGTCATCTGACTGCATGATGCTAACAGTCTTGAGCAAGTTATTTACAAAAATAATCATTCAGGGGACCACTATCTGCTCTTTTCTCAGGAATCTGGAGGCAATGCCTTTGAAAGTGTATATGATTTTACATATAATTCAATTTTGAGAATATGGAATATACACATATGCACACATATATTTTTATTTTATGTTAATCTATATTTTATTGGGTGGTTTCTGAGTAAATGACTACTTTTGTATGCTATGTTAATAATTCTTATTACTATACGACATTTTCCTGTTATCCAGATGGAATATAATTTGCTCTAAATAAATAGAGGCAAATGTGGGCATTTCAAAGATAAAACTGCAAAAAATACTCCCCCAAACTGGCTTCTCCACAGATTGTGGCATCTACAGTGTAGTTCTTTCTTCATGCATGACTAGATTATTACATTAATGCAACAACCTCAAAAGGCTGTAGCATCTGTCAGTACTCCTAGAAAACATTCATTGTCCAAGGGAAGAACTGTAAGTCATGAAATTGGCACGGGAAAGCATAATAACAAATAGCAGTCTTTGTGCTGGGACTTTCATCTTCCCATGTAGACAGGTCCTCCCTCACCTGGTGGGACTGCAAGTCCTAGAATACCCAGCCAACTTGCCTATTGATTGGGAATTGTGGGAATTGCAGTTTAAAATGTCTGTAAGATGCTAGGTTGCCTACCTCGGATTTATGAGAAGTAGCTCTCCAGATGTTGCCAAGCTACAGCTCCCAGCCACTCCAATAGTGACAGATGCTTGGATTTCTAATTCAGGGCCACGAATTTCTCACTTCTGCCTTATGGAAAAGTGAGGAAATTGGTGCTTACATGCTCATAGGTAAATGTCCAGATATACAGTGCATTTCAGCAAGATTATCATTACCTCCAAAAGCCACATAGACTAAGGTGACCAGACGTCCCACTTTTTAATAATTTGTCCCGCGTCCTGCGGCGTTTCAAAAAAGTACTGCTTTTTTAATTTGAATTTGCCCTGCACACCCCTCTGCCTCCTGCCTCGCCTGCCTCCTCCTGCCAGGCGGGGAGGGAGGGCAGTGAGAGGGCCAGCGGCGGTCTTGCCTGTTTGTCGCCACAGAGCCGAAGAAGCTGGTGGCGTTCATGGCGCGGGGCTTCCCCCGGCCGCTTTCCCCGGCCGCCAGGACGCCACCATTTGCGTTCTTTTGCCCTCTGTGCAAGCAGAGGGCAAAAGAACGCAAATGGCAGCATCCCGGTGGCTGGGGAAAGCGGGCGGGGGAAGACCCGCACCGTGAACGCCACCAGCTTCTTCGGCTCTGTGGTAAGCCTGCGCTGGTAGGAACCCACCCCTGGCTGCGATGAACCCACCCTGGGGCGGGTGCACAAAGCTACAGGATAAGAGAGATGGACCCCTCCCGTCTTGCTCCCCTAGAAACCCCCCCCCCATCAATGGTGTCCCGCTTTACAAATATTAAAATCTGGTCACCTTAACATAGACAAAGCTTCCATTTTCTGCTTCATGATATTGTTCTTCTAAAATAACACACCATGTTAATTTCACCATGGAAACAATTGCTCACCATAGAGTCAGCTTCCCTCAGGTTCCGGCAAGAATAATGCAGAGTGCCTTAATAGACAACACCAAGTGAGTCACTTCAACCCAATTCAAATCCCCTCCCTTTCCCAATTGAAATAATGGCAGAAATTTAGCAGCTACTAAGAAATCTTTGAGAAGAGAGGGTCAATCCAACAGCAACCACTCCTAAGCAACAGGTAAAAATCCAAAGATTGGCAGATTTAAGGCAATGTGGTTAGCCTGAGCAGAATCAAAATGCCAGGTTTTAATTCTGAGCTACAACAACTTTCAGTGACCCTGTCTAATTGACTAATTCAATATATGTAAGACCACAGGATCTCTACCGCGGTAAATTGCTACCGGTTCGGCCCAGTCGGGTGTACCGGTAGCGGCAGCCGCCGGTGGTTTGGAGAACCGGTAGCGGCGGCAGCACGAGGCTTCGCCCACCCACCCAGATGTGGCCATTTTCTTTTTTTAACCCTCTGTGCATGCACAGTGTTCTGCACATGCACAGTGGGTGAAAAAGCACACATGCGCGCATGGAGTGGGGGTGAAAAAGCGTGTGCACGAAGCATGCACTTCCGAACTGGTAGGAAAGGTAAGTAGATTTCACCGCTGATCTCCACCCCTAATGTGGAAGTTTACATGGTACCAGAGGTGGGTTCCTCCCGGTCCTCACCAGTTCTATTGAACCGGTAGCAAACTGCTGGTGACATCACAGAACCGGTTCTGTCGGTGCCAGTCTGTGGACGCCGCCATCTTTAAAAAAAATTAGGGTTTTATTTATTTATTTATATTTTTTTGGAAAAAAAATTCTGATTTTTTTTCTTATATGCATGCGCAGAATCCGAGTTTCTGGCATGCGTCGCCATTTTGTTTTTGGCTTTGGGGGGGATTTTTTCAATTTTTTGGCACTGTGCATGTGCATGCATGCAAAGCAAGCACGCGCCCATGTGGCACACCTGCGTGGCGCGGGAGGAAGCAAACCAGCAGCAAGGTAAGTTAGAACCCACGTCCTGGGTGGTACAATTAATATTACCCATTCATTTTATATGACTTTCCACATACATTTTCATACTTTGTCCATAAAGCAGATTACACTTTCAAAAACTTTAAATAATAGGGCAATGCTGTATAAATCTATTTAGAATTGGGTCCCCTTAAATTGGGGAAGGTTAAGTCTTAGCTATGCCTGAAAGCTCTAAAAATCCAGCTTTTCTGGGGAATGATTTGTGATTGATTCTAGAGGCACAAATGTAATCTTTAGTTTTATTATTATTACATTCTGTTTATCTTTTATATATTACTGCATTGATATAGTTGGTCGCAAGGGTGGCACAGTGGCTCAGTGCTTAAGGCTCTGGGCTTCTCGGCTGGAAAGCCGGCAGCCCAAGTTTGAGACCCAAATGCCATATGACACAGCTCCTGCCAAACTAACAGTTCGAAACATGCAAATGTGAGTAGATAAATAGGTAGCACTTCAGTGGGAAGGTAACAGTGTGCTTTGTGACATTATGCTGGTCACATGACTGTGGAAATGTCTTTAGACAGCGCTGGCCCAATGGCCTTGAAACACCAACCCTTATGGTCGGCAATGATTAATGGAGTAAATCCGTAGGGACTACTTTGCCTTTATAGTTGGTCACACATTCAGCCAGATGTTTAGACTGGATTTGGTACTTTTAACCACCTATTAAGTCCTTCCCAAGGACCTGGCATAAACTTCACTGTTGTTGCTTGATGATATTAAGGGTATCATTGCAGAATATAAGCAGTTCCAAATAAAGTTGCATTTTGCAATTGTCTGATGGTGATTTTGTCAATGGCAATGGTGCTCCAGAAGTTTTGAGATTTCACCCAAGGTGCCTATTTCTATTGGTATTAACTTTTCTTTCTTTTGCCAGTAAAGAGATTCTATTTCTATTTGCAATTCTTTGTTTTTTGTGATTTTTCTCCAGTTCTTTCTCTTCCTTTATTATTATGATCATGATGATGATGATGATCATGATCATGATGATCATCATGATCATGATCATGATCATGATCATGATCATGATCATCATCATCATCATCATCATCATCATCATCATCATCATCATCATCATCATCATTATTATTATTATTATTATTATTATTATTATTATTATTATTATTATTATTATTATTATTATTATTATTATTTGCACAGTCAACCAGATCGTTAGACTGGATTTGGCATTTTTATCCACCTATTATGTTTCACCAAAAACCTGGGATAGATAATGCTATTATTGTTATAGTTGTGGTATTTTACTAAATTAATTAAGAGCAGATTGGACTGGGATGGTTTCATGAATAAGCAAATGCGAGAACAGTTTTGAAGCACAATTCAAAATGATCAAAATGGAAGATAAAAGAAAGAACAATTTATTCTGATTTTAAAATAAATGTCAATTTAAGCACTAAAATATTCTTCTAAAAAGGTTAAAGTCATTCACTGAAATTTCTTTCTAAAAAAGCTAGCACAAAATGGATAGGTGACAGCTTATCTACACAGAATGGTCTAATGGAAAGTTCAATGACTCCTTTAGAGGTGCCACCAGATTTGATTCAGCACAGAATTTAAAGAGAACAGTGGAAGTACTGATCAGTAAGACATTGTAAAACAATTTGCATGGGAAAATTGTGAACAGAATTGAAGGAACCATTCATTTTTATATTTTTATATCCACACATGATAAAATTGTCTTCCCAGAAAAAATATGAGATAGCTGCCAGAATATGGAAGATATTTGCCATTGCGCGCCAATTTTTTTTCACTTCTCAGAGTAGCCTACACCTCTTGGCTTTTCAGACTATATCTCATCCAAATTCCAATAATTTCTTCTCATGAATCAAATTCAGCTAGGTGTTGTATTCAGAAATACCATGTGTATTTCTCCAAAGAGCTGTTAAATTCTTCCTAAAACAAGTTTCCATGAAGTTCTTATAATAATTTTTCAGAAATAACATCCAAGAAGCTACAATATTTCACTCTAGAAAGAAAAGTGATGGGAAAAATGAAAGAATTATAAATGGAGGATACTGCCATCTGGACCCCTGATAGAAATTCTGTAAATAAGGTAGATGTTTAGATGATCCAAGCTAGCACCCAAAGAGTACATTCATACAACACACTACCTGGTCAGTGTTTGGCTTACCATGCTGTTACAAGTCAAACTCATAGTTTAAATGATTGATAATGTACATTTTGTACATTGTTGCAAGTAACTTTGTTTTAATTGTGCTCTAGTGTGAGTTTATTTCCTTGCTTATCACTAAACACCCATTTATTCCTTTAGGAAAATTCGGGAGGTGAGCACCTTACATACATCATGGCTGCATATACATTTTTATTGTTTCCAGCATTTTCCAACAATGCTCTTCTGCAACAGAAAGTGTGTCATGATCAAAATTTTGGAATCATGCTTTGAATTTGGAGTGTCTCCTTTTTTATAACTTGCAGACCAAAATTTAGATCATTACGTCAATCTTTTAATCTACCGTCTTAGGTCAGGAATGTCAAAATGTGAGATTTAAATAATTCATTATTTTTTAAAAGATGTGGTATTCCAAGATCAGTACAATAATGACTTTTCCCCCTCTCCATATTCTTGTGCAACCTGTCCGATGCTGCCAACTAGACAAAGCAGAAGGCAAAATGCAAAACTGTGGACCCTGTGATATATCAGGAATAACACAAAGAACAAGCAGAGTAAATAATAGAACTTAGAAGTCATTTCTGTTATTCTTATCTGCTTTCCTTGGAAGCTCATCCCTTGTGGAGTCTCATTCTTCTGTTGGATGTTAAATAATACAGAAGGTGAGTCTGTAATTTTTTTTCAATTCTTCCAGGCGGACCTTAGCCCAGGCCTTTCTTTTAACAGTTAGGAATAGATTAGAATAGCTTCTTCTACTCCCCCAAAACAAAACAAGATTGCAGAATTGTTAGCTATAGATAAGAAAGATTGTAGAGGTAATGAATCTTTTGCTTCGGAAACCAATTTACGATAAAATAAACCCGCGTATAAAGTCTAATAATAAAATATTTATTTCGGTACAAAAGAAATATAAAAACCAAATACTTAATGATTACATCTTGACAGATCAAAATATGCGTCCTTCTCAATGAAGGACTATAGCAGAAGTAGGGAGGGGTACAAAGGAATTTCACATCTGCGCAGATCGCATCCCATGTGACTGCTTCACTTTGCTAAGAACCTCTGGGTCATAGTGTCTGACATATGAATACATATGAGTACAGCTGACAATCAGAAAATCACCCCGTGAGAAGAACGAAGGACCATTTCACACATGCAGAGGCATTGCTGAATTCCTGGTTTCCGAAAATGTGGTCTGAATGTATTCAAGTAGCTAGGAAAGTACTGCATTTCAGAAGTTGGGAGGAATTATGAAGTCTCTTTATCTTCTCTCTCCAGTTGTTGTCTATTCCTACATGTTCTTATGCCGATCCCAGTCTGAACCAGTCTCTGGGCTGAACCAAGCTGCACTATATACAGTATGATGCACCATTGTGAAAAGGATCTGGGCTGAAAAGCGTCAAAGGAGATGAAACTAGCCATTGTGCTATTCTGGGCCAGGACCTGGAGAGACAGAATCCTTGCTTGTTATAGCACCTATTGCCTTTTGTGCCACCTGATGCCCAGGGCTTTTGAGAAGGTCCAAATTGAGAGGTCCTTGGTGCTCTCTGAATTTGCTTGTTTTCTTGCAGCCATTTCATTATCCCACTAGGTAACATCATCAGTGCTAGATTAAGAAGTTGGGCTTGCTGTCAGTTTATATTCTTTTTTTTAATTGATTTTCTATTAAATACATTTCTTAGTGCTTTATAAACATCGTGTTGTCTGGGTATTTAATTTGCTTAATAATACAAATTACATTCTTAATCTCCACCCCTTTTTCCCAACCATTGGTAAAATAAATTCCATGTTTGATAATATTCTACATCCTCTTTGTGTTTAATTTTCAACGTCAATCTATCCATTTCTGCACAATCTAGTATCTTCTTAACTATCTCTTCATCTCATGGTATATCTTCATTTTTCCAGTATTGTCACCAGTGCTAGAGTAAGGAGTGGGGTTTGCTGTCAGTTTATATTCTAGTGGCTTGCTCTGTCAGTGTTGATGGGAGTGGCCTTGGACTGAGGTTCCTTTGTTGGACTCTTTATGGTTGGTTTCTTTGGCAGTTTCTTGACTGGCGTATTGTTTACTTGACTGTTGGTTTGATATTAAACCCTGGAGTTATAATCTATGCTGTTTTGGGTGCTGATTGCTGGTGGAGGGGTGCTTGGGTTTTTTCGTTCCCCTTTTGGCTGCTTGATTGTTTCTTTTGCATAGTCTATAGATGTTATTTTTTTTATTTGTTTGTTTGTCAAATGTAAAAGATAGCAGGTATAGGTATAAATATAAACATAAACATAAACAAAGTAAATAAAGATAAATGATGACACTAAGACAGTAGGACAGGGGTGGTAGGCACGCTGGTGCGCTTATGCACACCCCTTACAGACCTCTTAGGAATGGGGTGAGGTCGACAGTAGACAGTCTTAGGGTAAAGTTTTTGGGGTTTGGGGAAGAAACCACAGAGTCAGGTACTGTAGTGAATTCCAGGCATTGATCACTCTGTTGCTGAAGTGGTATTTTCTGCAGTCGAGTTTGGAGCGGTTTACATTAAGTTTGTATCTATTGTATGCTCGTGTATTGTTGTGGTTGAAGCTGAAGTAGTCATTGACAGGTAGGACATTGTGGCAGATAATTTTATGAACTACATTTAGATCGGTTCAAAGGCGACATAGTTCTAAGTTGTCTAAGCCCAAGAGCTTTTTTAAGAAGCACATAGTCCATCAGGTCCAATAGATAGAAATGGTTTTAGGTTGCGTAATGCCTTTTCAACATTATCTTCTGTAAAATCAATTTGTGTTAGATCGTTGTAATTATTTGTGGTACAGCTAGGAAATATTGGGCATGAGCCATTGCTGTTTACAAAGACTGAGCTAAAGAATGTGTTAAAGAGGTTGGCTTTAACGGCTTCATCATTATAGTCTTTATCATTAGGTCCTTTAAGGGGTGGGATGGATCTCGAGTCTTTGAGTTGGTTGTTTACAAAGTTATAGAAGGCACAAGTGGATTTCGTGGATTTCTTCTTGATTAATGTGATAATTCAGTCTTTATTTGGTGCATAGATTTCTGTAGCAGCTTTTAAAGTTAGTAACGTAGCCAGTTTTGTTTTTTCGCCAAAGAGATCTTTTTTGGGATTGGAGCTTCCTAATTTTTTATGGGTAATTTGTTTTTCTTGGTTTTGGTGGTTATTAGTGGTACATATAGTTTAATGACTCTTTGGATTTAGAGCAAAGAGATATTGTAGCGGTCTTCAATAGTATTACAGCCAGAGAATAGTATTTGCCAATCAAGAGATGAGAGGTCAGTGTCTATGTTATCATAGTTGGCTTTTTAAAAGTTATAATTGGTTATCCCATCATTATGCTGTTTTTTTTATAAGGACGTATATTGAGACAAAAGTCAATCATGCTGTGGTCACTGTTGGAAAAGGGTTCTTTTATTTGTAGTCCATAAATTGAATGTAAACTATTGCAGAATATGAGATTGAGGCAAATGTTGAGTCTAGTGTTGTTTGTTACTAGTTGATCTAGCCCTAGATTGGTAATAGCATTGTATAGGGTTGAATGTATGGGTTCAGTTGTACATTCATTTAGTGTCCAGTTAATATGAGATAGGTTGAGATCACCAAGAAAAATAAGAGGGTGTAGGTAGGAGGCTGCCCACGTTAGTAGTGAGGTTAACTTGTTCGCATGTGTGATCTCGTAATCAGGGGTTCTATAACATAGTAGGAAGCGAAGGTATTTAAGGACAGCTCGCAGACCATGGTTTCTGGTAGAGCGAGTTCATGTGTAACTTGAATATTTTTTAGGTTTAGTGACTTTTTATAGAAGATGGCAACTCCACTTTCTCTGCAGGTTTCGCGATATCTATTAATTAAATTATTAATAGATTAAATGTCTATGTATCTATTGATGGCTAATTTGTCAGAGTGCCAGGTTTCTAAATTAGGTCCAAATTTTTCTCAGAGCGACCAGGAGGAAAGGTGACCACAGACTGACCCAAAACTATCCCGAGAGCGGTACTTCCAATAGCCCAACATTGCACATCATCTCCTCAACAACCCCCCCCCAAATATATATATTTTTTTCTAGAAGGAAGGACATCTACCTCATTGGGCGAACGGGCCGCGTCGTGCCCAATCAGATTGTTGTGTCTGGAAAGGCAAACTATCGCATCTGCCAGTGATATTGCCGACATCCACGGCTCACTTCTCCCCAAAAACGCAACCTGTGAAAAAGCTTTTCGCCACGCCCCCTTCCCCCTCCCTCCCTCGTGAGCTGGCTGATTCCCCCATTTCTCGCCCCCCTTTCCCTGACGTTCCGTAAATCTTCACCCAATAATGCGTTCAGACGAAAGAGGGAAGGGGTTAAGGGGGCTGCATCGCTCTCCCCCCGCCCGCTTCCTCTCGCTCGCTTGCCTCCTCCTCCCTCTCCCCCTCTTCTTCTTCTTCTTCCAGCGTTATCATCATGTAGACACCCAGACCCCCTTCCCCTTTTCTCATGGAGCAGGTTCCTTGACGTCAGATCTATGAATATTGCACGAAAAAGCCGGCTTGCGAGAGCTACCACAGCGGCTCGATGTAAGCCAGGGGTCTATCCCGGCTTCGACCGCGGCGGCGGCGGCGGCCAAGAGGAGGCTCTGATCGCCGCAGCTTTGGAGAAGGAGGAGAACCGGCGGTTGGTGGCCGAGAGCGGGAGAGGAAGCCGGCCGTGCAGCGCTGGCGGCGGCGGCGGCGGCGGCGAGCAAGGGGGCTTGCTGCTGCTGCTGCCGCCGAGAGAGGAAGAAGTGCTGGGCTGCGCGCTCCTTCCCCGGCGAGAGGTGGCCCCGGGGGAATGTGACATCACCGCGCGGGTCTGGGGCAGCCGAGCGGGAAGGCTTCCCGGCAGCGTCCCGGCCTCCCTGGCTAACGCGCTGCCGCCGCCGCCCGCGCCCGCGCCGGCTCCCCACCTCGGCCCTGTCATCAGCATGTCTGCGAAGGAGAGGCCCAAAAGCAAAGCCGCCGCCACCACCAAGGAAAGCGTCACCCTGTTGCCTTGCTTTTATTTCGTGGAGGTGAGGCTGCTTGCGCGACTCGGCTGGGAGGGAGGGAGGGAGGGGAGAGGGGGGGAGACAGCCAGGGGCCTCTGGTCGCGCTGGGGATGCCGCTGCCCTCGCGGAAACCCCGGCCCAAAAAGAGCAGCCACTAGCGGGGCTGCGCGTCTGAGGTACACGAAGCGCGCCTTAGCGCAACCGCGGCGAGGTTGAAGTGTGTGTATGTGGGGGGGGGGGGATGTCAGGATGGGTAGGTACAGGTTGGAAACGGCGAGGGAGGTGTCGTCCGACGTGCCCAGCGGGCATCGCCTCAGCCTTTGTCTCCGGACCTCGCATTTGATTCAGAGGGAAGGGAGGGAGTCCATCTTCCCCCAAATCTCCTCGCGGAGGTTTTGGAAGCTTGGCCGTCCTCGTCCACCTGCCTCGGAAACTCCGCCTCCCTCATTGCTACGGGAGAGGAGGATGGAGCGTTTATTTATCTTTTTTTTTAAGGGAAAAAAAAGAAATGAAAGAGGAGGGGGTTTGCAAACGGAGAGGGGGCCGCGCGATGAGATCAGATCACGTGCACGCGGCTTCATCCCAATGTGGCTTCAGACGAAAAGGGGGGGGGGTGTTGTGTTGTGCTTATGCCAAGCATATATGTTTAGCCAAAAAGAAAAAGAAAAAAAAGGATGGGACGTTAAATGAGTTGGAGGTGGCATAATTGAAAGTAAATGTATGTAGATACATAAACAACCAGGGTTGGGGGTCCTTTTTGACTTAGGCCTAGGATATTTGGGGATGCTTCAGATATTTGGGGTGTGTTGAGAATGTGGTTTATTTTATTTATTTATTTATTTTGTGAGATTTATATACCGCCTCACAGTGCAAGCACTCTCTAAGCGGTTTACACCAGTAAGCAATACATATTTACATTGCCCCCAACAATCTGGGTCCTCAGATTGGTTGCGATTTCTATAGGTGGTGGTCAAAGATATACCACGTGGTGTTATTTTATTTATTTATTTTGCCAAAGATCTACTGGGACTTGTGTGTGTGTGTGATAACCTTATTTCTGCTGCACAAGCATTCTCTTCGGCTCTTCTGGTGATGTAATGTACAGGCCCTTGCAGCGCAGGCAGACTAGGAATTCAGATTTCCCTGTCTATTGAAACAGCTCAGCAAGAGAGCAGAGGTGGTCAGGATTGACACATGGAAGCCACTCAACCCGTGCCTTCCTTTTCAAAGTAACTCACAGAGCAACTTAGGAAAAAGTTGCCCGCCAGCATTGACTGTGTGCTGTCCCTGTGTGAGTCCCATCAATAGTGCAGGTTTGGGTATTCTTGGAAGAAGACATTTTCGGTGATAGTCAGTAAGCGGTTTCACGTAGACAAGGAATAATGGATGGAAGCTGATCAAGGAGAGATTCAACCTAGAAATAAGGAGAAATTTTCTGACAGAACAATCAACCAACAGAACAGCTTGCCTTCAGAAGTTGTGGGAGCTTCACCACTGGAGGCTTTCAAGAAGAGACTGGACTGCCATCTGTCAGAAATGGTGTAGGGCAGTGGTGGCCAACCTTAAGCATATCATGCGCCAATTTCTTCACAGATGAGTTCAGATGCGCCATATAGCTCAAGCACGTTTTTTACCTTCTTACTTTCACGTTTGGGGTTGTAAAATAGGGATGGGGTAGGATCTGCTTTGCTTAAGGGAGAAAAAGGAATAACTCAATCATGCAATTCAATTAATTAATTTATGCCATTTCTAAATTTGAGAAACGTAATATATATTTAATCTTGAATCTGTCTTTCAATCACTCTCAATACAAAAACCACGCTAGTACACCCAATAAAACACTGCTTCAAACTCCACACCACGATGGCTCACTCAGAACTGACCATATCAAACACTCGCCGCTCATTCGCACGTGACTTCAAACACATGATGTGTTGCTAGTGCGCTGTGTTCACGATCGTTTGAGCAGGAACGCGCAATGGCAACACCGATAAAAATATTCGTACGTTTGTAAACCCACCTAAAGTAACATTTCACAAGTTCCATTCTAAGTTTCAGACACCGAGAAGTTGAACATTACCGAAGGCTGTACAAATTGAACTGAGATCACTTTGGTGTTGAAAATATTAAGATGGATTCAGTTATGACATCTATTTTAAAAAAATAAGTAGGCGCAAGGATGCAATGCGCCACTTGTAATCATCCAATGCGCCACATTTGGCACATGCACCATGGTTTGGCTACCCCTGGTGTAGGGTCTCCTGCTTGGGCAGGGGGTTGGACTAGATGACCTATAAGGTCCCTTCCAGCTCTGTTACTCTGTTACAGTTTGACCAATACTCTCATCAGTGGCCATCAATACCTGAACCAGAGAGTGATTTGTATGTTTGTGAGTTTCAAACAAGGACTGTAGTAATAGCAGTGCTGAAGAAGGAAGGATGGAGAGGTGTTGGAAAGTGATGCAGATTAAAGGGGTGCTTTGAAAATGAATCTAAATAACTGTGATACTTTTTATGATTGTTCTGAAAAGTCACAAAGAGCATCCCACTTGTAAGTACAGATGTACGTCTGTCTGAGTATATCTATCTGTTCATCCATGCATCCATATAGAAATTTCCAAGATTCTTGAGGTTTTCAAAGGGTTAACAGATTAACAGAGTTGGAAGGGACCTTGCAGGTCATGTAGTCCAACCCCCTGCCCAAGCAGGAGACCCAAATCTGCCTCTACCTAGGATCAAACTCACAACCTCCTGATTGTGAGGCAAGAGCTCCACCGAAATTGAGAGGGATGTATTTTCATTCCTTCTCTTCAATCTCTCATTGATTCCTTACAAACAAGAAATAGGAATTGAATAGCTAAGAATCTTCCTGTATTCCGCACTCATCCAAAGTCTGTTTTTACTTTCTTGAGAAGAACATATTTCTACATTATGACTATCACGCACTGCCAAAGCTGAGGGGAATATCTGGAAACTGCTATTTAGAAAGGAACTTTAAGGAAAGGTCTCTGGAAAGGTTGGTGCTTTGAGAATTTCTACGTCTGGAGCTCCAGTTTAATGGTCAGAATCTCACATTATAACTTAAAATGTTGAGGGATTTCAACCTGTCAGGCGTGTTCAGAGAAGAAAACGCTCAAATTAACAGCTTAGATAAGTGCAGTTCTTTCTTGGTTTCAGGATATTTTTCAAGACCTGATGCAACATGAGTGTAAAAATCAAGGGCTCTGGGTCCTGACGCTTGATGTGGAACTAAGTGATACGATGGACGTATGGGAATTCAACAATGTGTAAAAGTGCCTGTAATAGTTCTGTGCTCTCCTAAACAGCAGCAGAGAAGTTCACAGCACTGGAAAGTCATTTTCTGCATTTTGCTTCTTTAGGGAAGAAAACAGGAAGATGTGAGTTGGCTTGTTTAACATTGCCTTTCAAAATACCGTGCATTGAGGGATATGACACCCCAGCTGAACTGAAATTTGTCTAAAATGCCTTTTGACTTCATTTAATGCACACTGTAATGCATCACGTTCAGTGGTGGGTTGCTGTCGGTTCGGACCGGTTCTCCCGGACCAGTGGCGGAAATCCCCCCCCCCGCTCGCCGAACCGGCAGCGATGGTCACCTGGCCACGCTCCCAAACCAATTCTCCGGTTGTCGCTCCATGCAATCGGCTTGCAAAGCACCCTCTGCGCATGTGCAGAGGCTTCTGCGCATGCACAGAGGGTCATTTGTGCGACGTGATGCGCACTTTGTGCAACGCGATGACAACCGGTAGGGAAGGTAAGTAGAGCCCACCCCTGACCACATTGTATACATAGACATAAAAGCTATCACAAACTAATAAATATTAAGTAAAAAAAGGGGGGGAAGGCAAAAGAGTGGAAAAAAAGAATGAAAAGAAAGAACCTTCCAAGTTCCTTTGTAGCAAACATATTATTAAATATAGTAGGTACTTGCAAAACTGTCTCTTACTCTAAGATTATAAAAAGTTCACTTTTTCTATTATACAATTACCAGTAGCTGGATAACCGTGCTTCGCTACGAAACTATGTGATCAGGCTTGATAAATTGACAGTTAAAGCTTGAACATTAATGAGTAGTTATGATCTGCCTCTCCTCTGCCCTTCTGTCCCTCAGGCTTGCCCCCCAGAAGTGTTTCCTCTCCCCCCTTCTCTCCCTTTCTCTCCCTCAAGCTTGCCCCACAGAAGCCTCCTATCTTATCCCCTTCTCTCCCTCAGGCTAGCCCCATTGATTCTCTCCCTCAGGCTTGCCCCACAGAAGCCTCTCCTACCTTATCCCCTTCTCTCCCTTTCAGATGGGGAGGGGGAGTAGAATGTCTAACTCCTTAGCATGGAGTAGAATGTCTAAACTCCCAGCCCGCAGGCCGGATAAGTCACACGCTGTCCATGCCCACTGGCAGTTGGAACACAGTTCTTTTCAGGTGGGGAAGGGGAGTAGAAAGTCTAACTCCTTAGCATCAGAGCATGTTAATAATAATATAAAAAATAACTAATGATCTAACTATAACTAATAACTAATGAAAAATAACTAATGATGGTCATTTCGAAAAATCCTTTCTTAGCGAGCACCTAGAAGCCAAGAGGAACATACATGCCAAGTTTGAAGTTTGTAGGCTTTACGGTTCTGAAAATTTCGTGATGATGCGTGAGTGGTATTTGGCTTTTATATATATAGAAGATAAGTTCCTATTTTTCTATCATGAAAAAAGTCTGTAAGAGGTTTCCAGTCATTCTAAATGTAAATATTGTTTTTTCTCTGATCAGATAAGTTAATTTAGACATCTGCAAATTCCATCATCATCACCAACCATTCCTCCATTGCAGGCAAGTTTTGAGCGTATAATAGTCTCATTGCAATTGTCATATGTAAAAACCAAGTTTCATGACTTTTTTCTAGTTACCTGTCCATTAGTCCCAAAGAAAACACTCTGGTTTCATTTGTTCTTTAACCTTGAAAACCTTCTGAATTGATGTATGTATTGGTATCCTTTTTTTTTTTTTTTTTTGCGATTTTTGCATGATAAAATGTCCCTTCATGTTGTTCACATTTCCAGCAAGGATTCAAAATACCTTTACACATTCTACACAATTTCTCTGGTGACAAATACCAATAGTACATCATTAGAAGACAATATTTTTTTCATGTAGAAACAAAACATCCAACTCTCAAGTCCTTCATGTTTAACACATCACATGTATTGTTTATAACCTTCAAGGTGCTCAAACATGAGGAGGGGCATTTTTCACAGGGACTTTGTTATTTGGATTTTGGTAAACTAAATTTTGATTCCACACCAGTGGTGGGTTTCTACCGGTTTGCCCCAGTTCGGGCAAACTGCTGGTGGCGGCAGCAGCAGCAGGAGGCTCCGCCCACCCACCTGGACATCATCACAGACGTACTGCGCATGCGCAGAAGCGTCACACACGTGTTTCCAAACCAGTAGCAAACATTAGTGAAACCCACCACTGTTTCACACATTTATCACTCCTGATTTTTTTAAAAAATCCACTAGTTTTGAGGAAGAGTAGTCAACTAGAGTTTATTTATTTAATCAATTTATATTAGCGGCCCATCTGAACAATAACTCAATGACTAAAGTTCTCTACTGTTTGGGGGGGTAGGGAGTCTCCATGAGTCTTTCCTATTCGCAGCCACTGTAAATTCAAAATCCTAACACGTCATCATCAAAGATGGAGGAAAGCTAACTTTTTCATCATACTTTTAGATTATCTTGTTTTTAAATCACCTAATGTCACTTAGGTAAGAGGGGTGTAGAAATTTAATAGATAGATAAATTAATAGATTAACAGAGTTGAAAGGGACCTTGCAGGTCATCTAGTCCAACCCCCTGCCCAAGCAGGAGACCCTACATCTGCCTCTACCTAGAATCGAACTCACAACCTCCCAAAATAAGCTACTCAATTCTACATTGTCCTGAACAGATGAAGAAATTCTGAACATCCTTAAAGCAAAGCAGACTTCATTCTAGAACAGTGCTGTGAATATGGTATCTGTAGGAATCAATGTACCTAGGAATTCTTTCTTAGCAACCATAAGTTTCATGTCCAACTGGCATTTTGTTGCTTTTCTTACGGATTCCTTTATTTGTTTTTTTAGATTTCCTTAATTAAAATGAAATGGACAGTTTCCATATTGGAAAACAAAACATTAGTCTCTAGTACCATTTTTTATCTTGGGAGCTTGGAACATCCTTGGAACTTTAAATGGTGCATGGTTATAACCTACAGGTCTTTGCTTGGAGGTATACCCACCACCTTAGAGAAAAAGAGAAATTTTTTGAGTCAAAAATATTATCCCAGTGCAGGCAATTAATTTTTCCAAGGGGCCAGGTAAGAAAATGGGACTCTTGTGGATGGCCGAACCAATTGTACTGTGAAGGTGCGTAAGCGTGCACAGCAGGGATGGGTTCTGGTTTTCTTCACTGCCGGTTCGCTCAAGGATGCGCCGCGTGGGGGCGCACTCATGTGCAGTGCTAAAATAACACTTCTGCACATGCGCAGAAGCAAAAAACGCTCGGCATTGCCGAGAGAACCGGCTCAGGGGCGTGACAGACTTGGGTCGCTGCTGGTTCCAACGACCCAGGCTGCCAAGTTACTACTGGTTCAATAGAACCGGTCTGAACCAGGAGGAACCCACCTCTGGGGCACAGGCTCGCATCCTAAACTGAAAAATAAAATAGCATTCACCTTCAGAATAAAAGCAATGCAGTTGTATTGCCTGTGTGACATATAGCCTTTTATATTTGATTTCTAATTTCCAGTTGATCTCACATGGGCTGGACAGGGAGAGCCAAAGGGCCAGATGTCACCCAGGGGACCATAAAATGTTCAGCTCTGTCTTAGCAGCTAGAAAAATGACAAGCAGAAATATCAGCAGTTTGACATCTGTTGAATGGGCATTTTGTGGTTGGTCTCAGCTACTGTGACAACCGTTTTATGAATGCACAAATTCCTCCTCCCAGCCACCCACCTCAATGGTGGCCACTTTTAAAAGTACCTACTGTATAACAGATATTCAACATTCTACGTATGTCCACCAATCCCCAAATTTCCAATTCTTGCTCTGGTCTGGAGCCTAATTGTGTTGCTACCACATATCCCATCCTCCTGGTAGATTCCTCCTGGTTCAGACATGCTTGTTTCTTTATATTTTGCTTGGGAGATTTCTCTAAAGGCTTTTATACAAATCCAGACAATCACTTGGAGGCAAGCCAGAAAAAATTCTCTATGTTGTCTGCCATCCAAGGATCATCCAGAGTTTTATAGCCCTATTCTGATAACCCTTAATTAACAATAGAGAGAAACACCCATTTTATTTATATTAATTTGCTTTCAAATTTTATGTCGAAGAACTGTAACAAACATAAGTTTTGCATATCCGGTCAGACTTTACTTGGACAATGAAGGAACTCTTCTCTAAGATGGGAATGATACTATTGTGAGCATAGAAAAACTTAAGAAAATGTTGTGGTGTCAAGATGTAGATGCTGGGTAGCATGTCTGGATATTAGAGCTGTCTATCATGGAGTATCCAAATATTTTCCTTAGGTGGAAAACGTTTTGAGATCCTTCTCTGTTGTACATCTTCAGATACATGTCTTTTACTGAAAGATAGTAACAGCCTCTGTTCTCAGTCCTGCCACTATTTAATCATACATACTGAAGAAATCATAGAAAAAAAGAAATTAATTATTTGGGACTTGCTTTAATTAACTAATTATCCAGTATCATCACTCACATGGGCCTGGCAGCAAAAGTCCCCAAAAAAAACATGCAACGGAAAAGCAAGAGAGAATCACAGCATTTGGACAGCTGGTCAGAAAACACAACCTTCTAATTCTGCGCAATATTTTACAATTATGGTGGTTGCCAGAGAAGCAGAGATGTTCAATGTAGTTATGTGTCTGTGACCACCAACCTCCTAAACACTTTTCTCCAATATTCTAAAACCTGTTGGGAGGTTTCATTGATCCATCCAAAATGCAATCAGTCTATGGATTACCGTACTTTCTTTTGGATAAGTCTCTAATCTGGATGAATGTGGGAAGATGTTTGAATGAGTTTTCTAGAACCAAAAAAACCCCCACCCAAAAACACAAAAAACCCCACCCCACCCCCAAAAAACCACCTTAACTGTCTAACTATGGCTGATGTGTTCAGGAAATTAGTGGAATTCAAATAGTATTCCCATGAATGTTGGCATTCCATAAGAATGCAAAGTCTATAAGTACCACTGGCTACTTTAATACCAGCAGATCATAAGACTGAACACCAGTGTCTTCTTTTTCTTGGAGGTAAATGTGTCTGTTTACTTAGAATTGAAGTTAGATTCTGTTCTTAGTATTTTATCGGGAGCCCACTCTCAAATTATTGGTTTTATGGGAGCATAATGGATAATAATGAATATTCTTTTTTTTCAAATTCTAGTTTAGTCATGGGTCCCTGGTTAACATGCTCAAAATCCTGTACTAGCAATCTTACTATGTTTGGCTATAGGAAAAATGATAGTTTTTTTTAATCATCCCAATTCATTTTCCAGCTTTATCTATATCTTATTTCCTTTTCTCCTGAACAGTAATTTTCTCCTAAAGCCAACTTAACCTCTCATTCGAATGATGCCACTTCAAAAGCTCAGTGTGACAGAAGCCATCCTCCATTTCATGTGCCACAAAAGGAAAGGCACAGTGGTGGCCATTGATCAAGCCACATGGTGATCATTGGAGTTGACCTACAACACACACAGAAGGGTATCGGTTCTGAAATTATAAATTGTACACTCGGTTTGAGTGAAACTGGACAGTTTCAGTTACCGTATTTTTCAGAATATAAGACGCACCTTAGTTTTGGGGGAGGAAAATAGGGGAAAACAATCTGCCTACCAGGTATTCATCTGGCTAGCATCCTTAGTCTGGTCAGCTTCAGCACATTATTTTATCCCCTGGTTAGGACTTAAAAAAACCTTCTTCGGAGAGAGTAACAATGAAAGAGCCTGCAAGCCAGTAAGAGCTGGGAAGATCATTAGCACCTGGTTAGGGCTAGAAAAAAACTTATTCGGAGCAAGTAGAGCAATGAAAAAAAATTCTGCAAAGACTTAGGGCTGGAAAAACATTCTTTGGAGAGAGTAACAATGAAAAAGCCTGCAAGGTAAGAGCTGGGAAGATCTGTTAGCACCTAGTTAGGGCTGGAAAAAAGCTACATTTGAAGTATAAGACGCACCCAAATTTTCAGCCACTTTTAGGGAGGAAAAAGGTGCGTCTTATACTCCGAAAAATACGGTATCTAATTTAGGCCTGTACAAACTAAGGTGCGAGCTATAGCAAAATGTGCTATATGTGTTTTGTGCAAACTATAGTTCCATGAGAGGTTGGTGGGTTTCTGTGGGAGAATAATACTAATACAGATAGTCCTTGATTTACAATGGTTCATTTAGTGACCATTCAAAGTTACAACAGCACTGAAAAAAATGACTTATGACCATTGTTCACAGTCGCGATCTTTGCAACATCCTCGTGGTCATGCAATCAAAATTCAAATGCTTGGCAACTGGTTCATATTTATGACCATTGCTGTGTCCCAAGGTCATGTGAATCACCTTCTGACAAGCAAAGTCAATGGGGAAGGCAGATTCATTTAACAACCGGGTTAATAACTTCTTAACTACTGAGGCAAGAAATGTTGTAAAATGGGGTAAAACTCACTTAAGAAATGTCTCACTTAACAACTGAAATGTTGGGCTCAGTTGTAGTTGTAAGTCGAGTACTACCTGTAATAATAATTTACTTACTTTACTTACTCTAATAATTTTCCTTTACTAGAGTTTTATCTCTTGGTTAGAGATTCTGCTGCCTGAGAAAACTTTGAAAATCCCCACCTAGCATGTGCCTAGAATTCTCTCTTCTTCAATGTATGCATGTATGTGGAAAGGATTCCCTCACGTTAAGACTGAAGACTTCTGAAATTAGGAAAGTGGAGGCGATTAGAGCTTCAGTGGTCTACCATCCTATAAGCATCAAATTGGAACTACTTATAGGCTGGTTGTGTGTGAATTCTTGATTCAAGATGAATATCATCAACCATTGGTGGGGCAATTCATTCCAGTCAATCTTATACTCTGTCTAATTGTAATTCATGCCAGTTGTTATATGAAACATGTCATATTCCAAGACTCACATTCAGATCTAGTGGGATAGAGGAAAATGGGCACTGAGAAGGAACTTGGCTGTATCTACCTTGCCAGGAGGAAAATCTCAAAAAAGGATGGCATGGTTATTTGATCTGATGTCCTGAAATCAACTGGACCCACTTTTAAGTGGAGTTCAACCCGGACTATAAGTGAAGAGTGCCAGTTTGCAAATTAGGGATTTGACCTTTATTTATAATTCCTTTTGTACTGGCAGTTGAGGTATCAAGAGATTTTCTCACCTGCTCCTACCATTTCATCTGCTTTTGTCAGCTTTTGTGTGTGGCACAAGAGAGAATGAAAAAAAGAGTTACGGCAGAGGGATGGGATCTGGGGAGGAACCAAGGGAGCTGTGTCATCTCTAATTCAGCAAAGTTAAACATTCAAATAAAGTATCCAGGTTGCAGCCTGGCAATCTGTGTGTAGAAATATCTTTCTCATCTACAACTGAAGAATTAGCTTCATTGTTGCTATGAGTCAAGGAAAAAATGTTCAAGTTTCTTGGAAGTGAGATGTTGATGAGTCAAAGCAAAGCATCTGAACTATATGCTTGGAAGCAAATTGGTATCTTGATTCTTCAATTTGAACATGCGGCTGTGGTAGCAGTATCACAGAAGGTAAAGTGTGTGTGTGTGTGTGTGTGTGTGCGTGCATAACCAAATGAATTATTTCAGGAAATTATTTCAGGGCAAAGCAAGAAATCTAGAGAAACCTTCCAGCAAGCCTAACACTATATACAGTACTAGATAGAATCCAGTTCCAGAGAGAGAGGGGAATGGTCAGAACACAATTTAAACATCTTAAATTGTTTTGTCAGGGGAAACACACTGGAAAGCAAACTAATCACCATCACAGTATTGCTTACAAAGTCTTAATAGATCCCTCAAAGTTCCACTGATCCAGAGAATTTCTAGAGTTTGAGCAACTCTCTCCCTCATCCAAATATATTAATAACTTACTTCACAATTTTTAAAGTAGGCTCCAGTGAAAGCAGGAATTCTCTGAAATTAAAATTAAGCTTTGGTGCCATCATCTTTTATATTGCAGATTTAACATCCCAAACAGTTTTAATAAATTTATCAGGAAGATATGGCCTAAGCAGTGAAGAAATTAAATAAAGCAAGCCTGGGGATGGATTGTGGCCCTAGATTGCATACCTTTGATTCAAAAAGTTTCACTGACGGATTCACTTATTTGGGGCAGGGGGTATTTTTAGCCCTCTGTAAAGGCTTCTCTGTGTACCAGATATATTGGTGTTATTGTTGTTCTTTAAAATTAGTTTTAGACTGCCCTTGATGAATGCAAATAAATACGAACACACTTAAGCATAGCATAATATCATAACTCAGTAAACCAGATGTCTTTAAAACAATGCAGTCTAAATAATTTTCCTGATTTAATTTATCATGGCAGTGATGATAATAATGCTGCATTGGCTGCCCATTATAAGCTTCCAGATGTAATTTGAAGTGTTGGTTATCACTTTACAGCCCTTTATGGCACAAAGGCAAGTTACCTGTGGGACCAAGGCCACCTGTAGGCTGATTAAGTGGGCACTTGCCTCAGGCATCACAGCTTAGACCAGCGGTTCTCAACCTGGGGGTCGCAACCCCTTTGGGGGTCGAACGACCCTTTCACAGAGGTCGGGAGACTTCGCCCGGACACCGCCATTTGGGTTCTTTTACCCTCTGCGCATGCGCAGAATGCTTTAAATGGCGGCGGCAGGGCGGGGGTCGCAGCGGCGGGCGCAGCGGCGGGGTGGGGCACGGTGGCATTAGGAAAGTTGAGAACCACTGGCTTAGACGGATCAATGCCACTCCTAATCTTTCAAAAAATACAAACTTTCACATTGGCAGGAGGTTGTGCCATCAGTCCAGGTGATGTAGAGATACCATATACCCTTGAGCCACAATACTGTATAACGGGTCCCCAACCCCTGGTTCGTGGACCGGCACCAGACTGTGGCATGCCAAAAACTGGTCTGTACAAACAAGCAAAGCCCCATCTGCCGGATGCAGACAGCACATGAAACCATGGCCCCTCTGACCCACAGAAAAAACTCCATGGAACCTGGCGCCCAAAAGGTTGTGCGACATTGCCATATAGGCAGTGGTAGGATTCAAATAATTTAACAACGGTTCGCCCAGGGTTAGGTTGGCTGTCGTGGGAGGCGTGGCCCATCCCCGTCCTCCAGCTCTACCGCACATGCAGGATGAGCCTCCACGACAGCCAACCTGATCCTGGGCGAACTGGTTGTTAAATTACCTCCCCCCCCCATCAAAGTGGGGCACTGCGCTGCGCTGCAATGGAGAAACGGGCAATGGAGCAGCCGGCATGAGGGAAGGAGGAGGGAAAGCGGCCTTCTTCCCTCGCGCCGGCTGCCCCGTTGCCCGTTTTTCCAGTGCAGTGCAGTGCAGTGCCCAGGATCCACTTTGATAGTGTGTGTGTGTGTGTGTGTGTGTGTAGGGGGGTAATTTAACAACCAGTTCGCCCAAACCAGTGTGAACCAGCTGAATCCCACCACTGCAGGGTATGGTGCCTCTATACCCTAGGGATACCATATACCTCTGAGCCAGCACTTCTGAGCTGGGACCATCTATATGTAATAATCTACGTCATATAAGAGCCAGTACAATGGGCTTGCTTTGGATCACTTCTACAAAACAATGTCATCTGGTGGGACTTTTAGAGGTCATGCCATCTCCAACATTCAAATGGCCCTGACCTTGATAGTTTTTCACAAGACCCTGAAAACCAGGTTTTCTCCCAGGCATTAGGCCAGACCAGGGATATCCAAACTTGGCAACTTTATGACTTGTGGACTTTAACTCTCAGAATTCCTCAGCCAGACATGCTGGCTGGGGAATTCTGGGAGTTGACGTCCACAAGTCTTAAAAGTTGCCAAGTTTGGAGACTATGCAATGAGCCCACCCAAAATGGAAAAGACTACATTTGGCTTCATTTATTTTGTTTTGGATGCTGGTTGTGTTTTGGGAGTTTTGTGCTTCTAACCATTTGTAACCTATTCAGAGTTGGGGCGGGGGTAGAAATTACATAAATAAATAACTAAATTGTCCAAACGTTCTAGTAAATTATAGCTTGGTTGAATTCTTAAGAATTCTTTTAAATATCTCTACATGCACTAGTACACTGAAATCCATCCCATAATTATAGTTTCAAGAAATTTCTAGGACTAGACAACTGTTATTCATCTGTAAGCTGACCAAGGAGAGATTCAACCTAGAAATAAGGAGAAACTTTCTGACGGTGAGAGCGATCAACCAGTGGAACAGCTTGCCTGCGGAGGTTGTGAGAGCTCCAACACTTGAGACTTTCAAAAGGAGATTGGATTGCCATTTGTCCGAAATGGTGTAGGGACTCCTGCTGGAACGGGGCGGGGGGGGGTTGGACTAGATGACCTACAAGTTCCCTTCCAACTCTAATTATCTGTAAAACTAGCAGCTGATTTCTCCCCAAAAACCAACTGCATGCCTGCAAGGAGGCCCACAGAACATAGGGCTATTAGCCCTCTACTGCTGCTGTTCCCCAGCTGCCGATCCTGGAGGATAACATATGGGCACCATAACTCATAGCTACTGTTAGGTTTATCCTCTGTGAACTTATCTAATGCTATTTGAAAACCATCTGAGCTGGCAACTGCAACATTAGTCTCTGGGTATCACTTTAACTGTGTAGCTGTACTGATAGAGGGAGAGAAAAATTGCAACTCTTGAAAATGGATCACTCATATAAATAAAGCAGATGCCTTGCTTTGCATGGCATGTTGTGAGATGGATAGGTTTGTAACTGCTCTCCCTTGCCTATTGAGCACTGGTAGAGAGAAATGGTGTCTGGTAAATCCCCTGCAATTTACAGAAAAATGTGAAAGGTTCTTCCGTTCTCTGTGTTCCTTAGATACTATTTTGAAAATGTCTTTTTATGCTTCACCATTCTCCTCTTGCAGTGTCTGCCACAGAGACGTCTAGTTCGTGAATAATATGTGGACATCTAAGGCTATCCATGTATGTAGAGCAGTGTTTTTCAACCTTAGCAACTTTAAGATGTGTAGACTTCAGCTTCCAGAATTCCCGAACCAGTAACTTGTCGTGATATGCCTACACACAACATCAACACACACACCGGTTTTCTTATTTTAAAAGCATTGGCAAGATCTTACAGGTTCAAGAAACACTGGATTGGAAAGTTTTATTACCTTGTGATAGTAAAGGTGCCCTTTCGTTATTACATTGCAGTGTAAGAACCACTCAGAACACTCCAGCTAGTGTACAGTTTTTTATTTGTTTACATCCAACAGACAGAATCTTGCCAGAGTGAACCTTTAGTACATTTACTTTAACGGATAGAGAGATTGATCCTGGATGGCTATCCTTATTTTCTACCTCTGCTTCTATCCATCTTCAGCTGTCTCTTGTCTTGGCCCTCTTTCTCAAATGTGCTTCCTCCTTGCCTACCACTTCATTGTGGTCCATCACACCAGTTCCCTCTCGGTAAGCACCATCTCTCACAGTATTAGAATAAACAAGGCGCATTGATGAATGTATAATATTGAAATCTGATTTTCATTCTCCAGATGGGTTTTGATTCTTACAGGTTGTAGAGGAAGGTTCAAGGATACAGAGAAAAAGAGCAGAAGGATAGGGATTAAACCCCAGATTGCAAGGATCAGCCCCACATTTTAACTGCCAAACTTTGCATTATAGGATACAGAGAATTTTCAGCACCAAATCAGAACTTCAACTGAAATATTGCAGTCATTTAACTGTTGTTGTTTTATTTGTTAAATTTATATCCCACCTGTTGTAACAGGAATTCATTGCTGTATAACAGCGCCTGCTCCCCACAATGACCAGGTGGACTTTGGGAAAGTAACCCAGTGAGCATTAGTGGTTGAGGTAGCCTGGGTTGTTACTATTATAATTTCTTAAATTTGTCTCCCTCCTCCTTGTCCAGCATCTTTTTTTTTATTCAAAAAGTTTTATTAGTACAAAGTACAAACATTTTTCTCTTTTCTTCCCCCAGACCCCTCCCCACCCTCCTTACCCCCCCTCTCACCCACCCACCCACCCCGACTTCCCAGAAAAAGCACAGGGTATAGTATTCAATAAACATACAATTAAAATATGCTAACAGATTATTAATTTCAAATTTTCTCTAGTTCTTTAACTCCTTGTTACTCAAAACCTTTTAAACATAATCTAAAAATTAAACATATATCATTATTAGACTATTTGTATCTTCTGAATCTGATACTTTTTTTGAATATAATCAGTCCATCTATTCCATTCCAATATATATCTCTCATTTGAATGGTCTTTGAGATATGATGAGATTTTTGCCATTTCAGCCAGATGTACAACTTTTAATGTCCATTCCTCGATAGTAGGTATATCTTCCTTCTTCCAATACTGTGCCACCAGCAACCTGGCAGCTGTTATTAAATTCAAAACCAATTTAGTCTCTATTACAGTACAATCCATAATTATTCCCAACAAAAAAAACTGTGGTGTAAACTTAATCTTTTTCTTTAAGATGTTTTGAATAATCCACCATATTTTTATCCAAAAAGCCTTAATTTTTTTGCCTGTCCACCATATATGAAAATATGTAACATCTTCACATTCACATCTCCAACATTTAGGATGTAAATTTGGATACATACGAGCTAGTTTTTTTGGATCTAAGTGCCATCTAAAAACCATTTTGTAGAAGTTCTCCCTTAAATTTTGAGCTTGCGTAAATTTTACATTTCTGAGCCATATCTTTTCCCATGTTTCCATCATTATAGGTTCTCCAATATTCTGAGCCCATTTTATCATACAATCCTTAACTAGCTCTGTTTCTGAATCTAATTCCACTAAAGCATTATACAATCTCTTTATGTGCATTGCACCTTTATTTCTTATTTGAATTATCAAGTTATCATCTTGCTGCAAAATACCAGTTCTTTGATCCTCTTTCCATCTAGCCTGCAACTGCCCCCTTGTCCAGCATCTTAACAACTCCAGAACATTGGCTGTGCATTTGAAAACTCTTCAGGCTATTTTGGAAAAGACATATATTTTTGCACCTAGTATTTCTATTTAATAGGAAGTTTCTGCTAGACATTTTAAGCACCTCTGAAAATAACAACAATATGTGCCTCATTTCTACATCTAGACATAACACTAAACATTGCTGTCTTCGCCAATATATTACACATAAAGTAGCAAAATGGCCTGCAAAGACAAACCAAAGTTAAAATGAACTAAGTTTCATATGCTGTTAGATCTTTCATTGACCTAGTTAAAGAGGTTGTATGAACACACGCTGCAATGCTTGAATTATAGACCAAAGGCTATTCTTCTGGGTTCTTTCAATAGGGGGGAGAAAGGACCTATGTGAACTTCATTTCTACATGCTGTGTGACTCATAATATTTTACTACTCCTTAGGGGTACTTCAAATTCTAATTTAATGCACTGATTGAATAGCCTGGGTGGATATCTTTTGGTTTATGATGAAAAGTTTTAATATGCCCCTATGGCAAATAAATATGTTCAGAGACACATATAGTTTTGTGGTTGTCTTCTAAAGAAGAAGAGAGAAAAGCAGACAATTTATGGCCATAGATAATGCTATTAGAATTACAACAGGGAAAAAGGAAGGAATCGCAGAAACCCTGCAATGGTCCTCTTCTTTTGAGCGGATATACTGCACAAAATACTGATGTCACATACAGGTAGTCCTTGACTTACAACCATAATTGAGCCCAAAATTTCTCTTGCTAAGTGAAACATTTGTTAAGTGGCTTTTGCCCCATTTTATGACCTTTTTGCCACCGTCGTTAAGCAAATCAATGCAGGTGATAAGTTAGCAAGACGGTTGTTAAGTGAATCTGGCTTCCCCCTTGACTTTGCTTCTCAGAAGGTTGCAAACGGGAATCCCACTTGGACACTGCAACTGTCATAAATATGAACCAGTTGCCAAGCATCCGAATTTTGATCACGTGACCATAGGGATGTTGCAATGGTTGTAAGTCATTTTTTCAGTGCCATTGTAACTGTGAACGGTCACTAAATGAACTGTTGTAAGGAGAGGAAGGCCAAACTGCAGTTCTTGAAAAGTCTTGCTTTATACTCAGTTCCAGCATGTTTTCAAAGGGACTAGGATAGTGAGTTTTGGAGGCAGGAAATTATCCTGCATTTTTTCTCACCAAATCCCATTCAATGGGGCCCAGCTAGCAAAGATGTTCTATTTTAGGAGGTACAATGTCAGTCTGATAAAAAGCTTTGCCGCTCTTTCTTATGCTTCATCAAAGTCAGTCCATTTTTAACCCTTGAGAGAGGAGTAAGTTTCTTACTACTTCAAAAAGTTATGTCCTGTTAAAACGATTAATGGGGCCATGTTGATGAAAAGCATCCTTGGGGATGGAGTCAAAAAAATTAAGCTGTGGTCATGTGAGCTAATCTCCCTGTTTTTCTTTTTTCTTTTTAAATAATTTTATTTAGTTATTTACATTTAAAAACAACACACAAGAAAACATATAGAAAAAATAGACAACACAAAAACAATACAATCACATACGTACAACTACACTATGTAACCTCTAGGGTTATAATACAGCAATTTGTATTGACAGTAAATTCATGCTTATACAATTTCTATAATTAACCTAATTACATGATCTTATTCAATTACATGTTTCATTATTTGTAAATATAGTTATAATAACTTAAAGTAGTTAAAAATCATAAATATGTTACTAAATTAATTATTTACAAGTTTATTTTGTTTTCTCTTTTCAAGCCAATCATAACATTCATTCCAAATTTCATAGTATTCCGAATCCTCCTTTTCATTTAATTCCATTGTCATTTTATCTAATTCAGCACATTCAAGAATTTTCTTCATTGTTATGTTTTCAGTCGGTACATCCTTTTGTTTCCAATATTGTGCCAGGCTGATTCTGGCTGCAGTAAGAATATGTAGTATAATATAATAGTATTTTTTCTCCAGTTTCTGGTCCAGAAGTTCCAGTAGAAATGCTTCCGGTTTCATAATTATTTTCTGTTTTGTAATTTCCTCTAGCCAAATCCAAATTTTATGCCAACATTTCTTTATAATAGGACAGGTCCACCACATATGATAATGTTTTTGTCTGCAAGAAAAAAAGGGTGGAGTTTCACTCATAGGGTCACATCTTGGGGGTGTTTTAATTAATATTTCCCCAATAAACATGCTTGAAAGTAAGAAGGAAAGACACTGAAACTTAGAAGTCTAGAATTGTTGTTTTGATTTGTGATTGATGTCTCACTCTCACTACAGTTATCCAGCAAACACACTTTTTCTAAAGTTAAGAACCTCTTCTTTTGTGGAGAAATTCAGGGTTGTGGCTTATTCAGGCTAAGATGCATTTTTCATTGTTACTTTGAAATGCCCTTGTCAATGGTTCAGCAGCCTGGTGAGGAGCTTTGGAAACCTTAAGGCATCGTATGGCCTCCAGAGTATTTTCCCCGAATTGCCC
Source organism: Diadophis punctatus similis (assembly GCA_023053685.1). Taxonomy (NCBI): domain Eukaryota; kingdom Metazoa; phylum Chordata; class Lepidosauria; order Squamata; family Dipsadidae; genus Diadophis; species Diadophis punctatus. The sequence continues at coordinate 5,713,995 of JALIGW010000035.1, read as the reverse complement.
AGGAAATTATAATTTTTAATATGTCAGTAGGAACAGAGGATTAAATATACATGGGCTTGCTTGCATACCCGATTTCACTCTCTTATAATTGCCAAGCATAATTCATGTGGAATTCTAATTCAAAGTCTATTTTTTTTCATATTTTGTAATTAAAGCAAATTAGGTTATTCGTATAAGTAGGTTAAAAAGCTGATCCTATATTTGCATGGTTGAGGTTCCATCTCTCTGCTTATGGTACTTCAGCAAAGCATCCGTTGTGACTCTACCACAGATGTGTTCATCAGATTCTCATTAATAGGCATATATTTTTCAGAAGGCATGATAAAGCCTGGAGTTCATGTTAGATATACTACTGGGTACCAGCTGTTCTTGGAAAGCAAAAACACTTTTTTCCTAATTTATTTCTGTTGTTACCGTTGCTGTCAAAGCTCAACGCTTCCAAAACCAAGTAGAATCAGAGGAAAAAGCTAAGATAGGCATCAAACCGATGAATACAGAAACTCCACAAAAGACCCGGTCAAGAATTGGATGGCCTGTCACTAATTAAGATATAATTACATTATTTTCCTGTTGGGTTTGTGGCTCAAACTGAGCTGTGCCAAAGAGGCATGGATTTTTTACTGGCACTAATCAAGTAAGTTTATCTATCTTTGCCAGTTGGCTGCAGTTTTCTTCCCATCCAGATAATTAGAGTTGGAAGGGACCTTGTAGGTCATCTAGTCCAACCCCCGTTCCAGCAGGAGTCCCTACACCATTTCGGACAAATGGTAGTCCAATCTCCCTTTGAAAGTCTCAAGTGTTGGAGCTCTCACAACCTCCGCAGGCAAGCTGTTCCACTGGTTGACCGCTCTCACTGTCAGAAAGTTTCTCCTTATTTCCAGGTTGAATCTCTCCTTGGTCAGCTTACAGATGAATAACAGTTGTCTAGTCCTAGAAATTTCTTGAAACTATAATTATGGGATGGATTTCAGTGCACTAATGCATGTAGAGATATTTAAAAGAATTCTTAAGAATTCAACCAAGCTATAATTACAAGAACATTTAGACAATTTAGTTATTTATTTATGTAATTTCTACCCCCACCCCAACTCTGAATAGGTTACAAATGGTTAGAAGCACAAAACTCCCAGAACACAACCAGCATCCAAAACAAAATAAATGAAGCCAAATGTAATAGCTAGGCTCACAATAAGCATATTCTTTTTGAGCTGTTCCTGGTCTCAGACCCCCAGTCTGTGGACCAGCACTGGGCTGCAGCATATCAGAAACCTGGTCTTCCTTAAATTAATGTTCTCAAACCAGTCTTCAGGACCATAATATAAGTAGTCCTCAACTTATGGCCACAATGGAGCCCAAAATTTCTGTTGCTGAGCGAGACATTTGTTAAATGAGTTTTGCCCCATTTTATGGCTTTTCTTGCCAGAGTTGTTAAGTGAATCAGTGCAGTTCTTAAATTGGTAATATAGTTGTTAAGTGAATCTGGCTTCCCCATCGACTTCGCTTGTCACAAGGTCACAAAAGGTGATCACGCAACCCGAGGATACTGCAACTGTCATAAATAATATAAACCAGTTGCCAATTCAAAATGTGACTTTTTATCACATGATCACAGGGATGCTGCAATAATCATAAGTGAAAAACAGTCATAAGTCTTTTTTTTTCAGTGCTGTTGTAACTTTGAACGGTCACTAAATGAACTGTTGTAAGTCGAAAATTACTTGTACACTCTGGATATTGCAATCCCAACACATCCAGAAGGCATTAGGTTGGGGAAGACTAAAATATTTGGTATGAGGGTATATTCACAACTAAATCAAATTACTGGGTTTAGTCTACCAAATAATGTTGTTCTCTTTGTGTGCTTGAAACATAATTATCTTACTTGTCTTACCTAGTGTAGTTGTATAAAAAATACCATTAAGTATTCATAATTCTTCAGCAAGAATTTGTAACATTATCAGTCCTGTGATATCAGGAAATGATCCCTGTTGCCTGATATTCTTCCTTTCACCTAGGCCAAAGGTCGGCAACCTTAAACACTCAGAGAGCCATTTGGACCGGTTTCCCACAGAAAAGAAAACATCGGGAGCCACAAAACTCTTCTCGTGCCTGACTATTTCCTGAGCGGCCACAAAACTAGCATATATAGTTGAATTAAAGATTATGTTTTCTTCTCAAACTTTTCTTTTCTTGGATTTATCCATGGTTGGCCTACCGCGGGTCGAAAAGCTTAATAAATTGTGCGTCAGTGGGTGTCGCACATTGGCAGTTATGACGCATATTTTGAGCGATAGGGAGCCGCAGCAGAGGGATGAAAGAGCCACATGCGGCTCCAGAGCCGCAGGTTGCTGACCCCTGACCTAGGGATAATCTCTGCACTTCTAACCATGGTATCTTATTAGAGATACGAATTTGCAAAATTCTTTTCTTTTAAAGCTATTTTAAAATTAAAGGCAGTTCAATGAAAATGTTTCTTCCTTTCTGCATAAGAATTTCTTCCTGTTTGCTTGATGTCGCACACAGTAGCATTGGATAGGAAGGTGCTGAGCAATATTCTCCCACAATTGCCAAGACAGTGACATTTCCAAAAAGGGAAACAGATACACTGTTCCATGAATGTGAAATTGCTTTTTTGTTCCATGTGTCGTACAGCTAAATTACAGTCTTGAGAGATTTCTCTTTTTGGCATTCCTCTTCCTTCTTTCCCTGCAGCAGGTTACAGGGAAGAGACAAATATTCTAACTAGGCCGGAACTGGTCTCTTATATAGGAATTCTTAAATTTGCCCTAGGGCATGTGACATTATCTAAGCTGAGCTGCAACTTGCCTTCTCATGGTTTATCTTAATGATGCTTCACCATTTTTACTCAGGAAAAAGATGGGTGGGTTGATGGATGGATGGATAGATGCATGGATGGATGGGTGGGTGAATAATAGTTGTGGTTTAAGGAAGCTGTTAATGGTACCGATCATTTTAATAAGCAATCAGCACCAAAAATACATTTTACACTATTTCAGTTCTGGAAGTTGAATTCTACATATCTGAAAACTGCCAAAGTTGAGAAACAATGCTCTAGAGCAGGGGTCCCCAAACTTGGCAATTTTAAGACTTGTGGACTTCAACTCCCAGAATTCTCCTGCCAGCATAGCTGGCTGGAGAATTCTGGGAGTTGAAGTCCACAAGTCTTAAAAGTTGCCAAGTTTGAAGACCTCTGCTCTAGAGCAGAGTTGGGGAATGATGGCCTCTTTATGACTTGTGGACTTCAACTCCCAGAATTCCTGAGCCAGGTTGGCTCAGGAATTCTGGGAGTTAAAGTCCTCAAGTCATTAAAGGGCCATAATTCCCCATCTCTGCTCTAGAACCTTAATGGGATGGGGGGGGGGACTTGGGCTTGGTTAGCAAAACATCCCAATTTCAGCTCCCCAAGCTTCTGATAAACATTTTCAGGTAGCAGGACAGGAAGAACTCTATGAAAGGCCCCAAAGAAGATTGTTAACAGTGGGTAAGAGTAGCAGTTATCGGAATGAAGCCATTTCACATTCACGTATGATCCTATTCCTTCAAATATCTGCCTGATGTCAGACCTTTGTATTTATCCCACTATTTATGACAATAAAATGAACTAGCTCAGGACATTTTGTCATAACAACACCAAGCACTGCCATATGTGACATAGCAGAGCAGATATTCTAGATATTGATTGAAGGAAGACATGCAATTAGCAGGGTGGGGGCAACATGGACCATTGTAGACTGCCCAATGTGTACCAATAAAAACTATTTTTAGGCTTTCAGAATCATTATCAATCATGGCTGAAATGTTAAACAAAGAGCACAAAATTTGAGCAAAACATTTTCAACATTAGGTAATTGACACTATATATTTCTAAATTGTATATAAGGTTATCTAGATGAGCTTTCAGGGGTGGGTTCCTCCCGATTTGGACTGGTTCGCCCAAACCAGTAGCGGCCTGCTGGTGATATCACGATGACATCACCAAACCGGATCAGTCGGTGCCGGTCTGTGGCCGCCGCCATCTTTTAAAAAAAAATTTCAAATTTTTTTAAATTTTATTTTTTCTTCTGAGCATGCCCAGAAGCAGAGTTTTGGCACTGTGCATGCAGTCTCCATCTTTTTTTTGGCTTTTTAAAAAAAAATTAAAAAATTGTTACTGCACATGTGCACGCGCACGAGGCACGCCCACACGGTGCAGGAGAGAGCGAACCGGCAGCGAGGTAAGTTGGCACCCACCCATGGGACAGTTGTAATGACATTTGAATCATAAAGTTTTAACAGAGGACCAGTTTGGTGTAATGCTAAGATGTTGGCCTAGAAACTAGGAGAAAGTGAGTTCTAGGCTACCATTAGCCATGAAGGCCGGTTGGGTGACTTTGGGCCAATCTCTTTCTCCCAGCCCAACCCACCTCACAAAATTGTTGTTGGGGGGGGGGGAAGGAGGAGGAAGGAGTATTACATATGCCACCTTGAATTACACAAAAGGAAGGATATAATCAAATAAATGTCAAAATTCATTAGAAAAAATATGTTTGTTCCTATTTTTCTCTTAGCTGTGGAATCGACTATTGCTTGTTTCCATAGCAAAACAATGTGCATCTGCTGTATTTTCCAATATTCAGTATGATCCATTTTTTTTATTAGCCATAAGGTTTGGCCTTCACCAACTATTAGGAACATCCCCTAAAATCACTGTATTTTGATTAAATAGTAAGACTTTGTGAATTGATACCGCAGTACTTGTTCCAAAAGTGTGTTAATAGGGTATATAATCACCATAAGTAACAGATCTGCCATGGGACAATTTCATTCCAGTGTTCATCTCAATCCATAAATCAATGCTTCAAATAAAACCCAGTGAGTAAACAATCCCCTCTCGTCCATCACCAACCATCATCAAAACCAAGAGGGCTTTGAATGTGGCAATGCAAATAAAATGTCCTTCAAGCAAAGCTTGATTCCTGGAGTCTTCATAGACATATTCCTGAAGTTTTCTTGGCAACAATGTGGAAGTAATTTGACATTTCCTTTTTTTTAAAAAAAAAAATGTTTCCTTATGAGCCCTGACTTAATGTTTTCAATTTCCTTATCAATTTGCCACCAGCATTAGACTTAGTTGACTTTCATGCAAATATTAACCAACTTTGTGCTTAGATCTTTTTTTGAGATAAGCCAGTGTGGGTTAAATGTTGTTATACACACACACACACTTGTATATGTATATCCATCCATCCATCCATCCATCCACCCTGATAATGGCTAAAGGCTCACTATATTTTCACCTCTACATCCATTTGGAATTGTTTTTTAAGGACATAGTCTTATGTAATTTATTTGAAAATATGCCCCATCAAACTTCTTTGAGTTATAATTGTGAGTAATCATGAATAAAAGAGGACTGGAATAAATGTTACAAAACATCCATTTTGATGAACGGCTGTCAGATGTTTTGAATCTCTGGATGAGTGAGCTTTCAAGAAATCCAAAATGAGAATTTTACAAGGACAATGTGCTTATAAAATCTGTCAAAAATTAATTCAAAATGCATGTATTAGAGAAAACTATATATGCAGATGCCCCCCAAAATAGCACAGATGTGGCACTTTAGATACATGAATACTTATGCTAATAAAGAATTTCATGTGTGTATGCAGGCATTTGCCTTTCAGCAAGATGAATAGACTTTTGGGAGGAGAGGGATAAACATTTGGATAACTTTAATATATGTTATTAATTTATCATAACCGGTAGCTTAGAATATATGAATAATGTAGATTAGAACTCTCGATCTATTCTAAACCATGGGTGTCACACTCGCTGTGTCACATTGCCATTATGTGATGTATCACGATGTTTTTCGCAGAGCTGGGGTGGGCGTGGCCGATGCATCTGGCCTGGTATGGCTACATGCTTTTGCATACAAGATGGAATTTGAAAACACTCCTCTTATCTTACCCCAATTTTGCTGGATTAGTTTATTTTTGGCTTCAAACCCAGATGCTAGCCTTGATCAGTGATGGATGGATGAATGCATGGATGGATGGAAGGATGGAGCTCATGCATGTAGCTCACAAAAACCTGCACCTCTTAATAAACTTTTGTTAGTTGGAAAAATTGCTACTGGACTTCTTATAATTATTTGGATGAGATCAAGATTCCCATGAGTCCCATGGGAGTTGGGCGGCCTATAAGAACCATTAATAAAATAAAATAAAATAAAATAAAGATATTTCTGGACTCTTGCTGGAGCTCAAATTTTATTCCAACTTAGAGAATTGCTCAGTGTATCTTTGCCATATGAAATAGGATAAAATAACAGTAACCTTACATTGATGCTATCATGATTGCAAAAATCAAAAAAATGTGACCATAGCTCTCTGCAGTCAGAAGATTTAAGGGTTTTTATTTGTTTTATTTTTAATTTGTGAATTAACTTGTCCAACATTGGTAGAAGGATATATTTTTTGTAGCATGAATGAATGAGTATTCTGGGAACAATTTAAACATTTTTAATATTCAGAATTTTCCAGTAGGAAAAAAATGCTGATCTAATTTTTTAATGTTTTGCCTTCCAAAGTATACTATACAAGATAATGTGGTAAAGTTGCAACATAGCAACTTCTGCCTCAGCAACAAAGATACATTTGCATAAAATTTGCACTTGCCAATTTATATGTACAGATGCAAATTTAGAGTGACTAAATTTTAAATAGAAATACTTATCCCTCACCTGAGTGGGAAAGACTCTGATTATGAGTGTACCTGGTCTGCCTATTGCCCAGGTGTGAATAGATGGTTTCAGCGACCCCATTTTTCTATCCTGTGTGTTTATTTAATATTTTAATCAGACTTGGACAGAAATATCTTTACGTAGAGTGCTATCAAATAGGGAAGAGACCTTGTGAGAAAGGGCACACTACAAGATTCACTAGATTGCAGGATCCAATCTGGGTGAATCACATTCTGGTGGGGGAGAAGTTCCATGAGGATGGGCTCCAGCATGAGTCTGAAGCTTGGAAGACTAAATCTCTGATCCTGGTGACTGAGCCAGATTGGATCCTGCAACATTATCCTGGGAGGTGCATATTTACCTTCAACTGGTTTGCTATAGAGCCCAAGAGCCAAGGGTGGGTTCCTACCGGTGCGGACCAGTATGTGCGCACTGGTAGCAGCTCGCTGGTGACGTAATCCTGTCTGTGCCGGTCCGTGGGTGCCGCCATCTTTTTTTCAGAATTTTCGGCGATTTTTTTCAGGTTTGGATGGCTTCTCCTTGTCCTCTGGTTTGAAAAAAAGCCCTCCCGCCCGGCCCCGGGTTAATACCGACCTTTATTTCTTCGTCCGAAGCACAGCTGAGCAGCTCCTCAGCTGTGTTTCGGGCCGAAACGTCCTTCTAAGCATGCGCGGAAGTAAAATCGCGGAAGGGGACGTGCGCGCGCGTGAAACATCGCAATGCGCACCGGTAGCAAAGGTAACTGGAACCCACCCCTGCCAAGAGCTATGGTAACCACCCACCCATACTGAATGACAAGTGCAGGAGAACTGCTTATAAATATGCAATAGCAGAGTTTAATCATCGTTTTACTGTTCGTATTGTATTATATATTACGATTTTTGGGTTTTTTTGTACCTCATATTGCATTTTCTCAATTTCTTTAGAAGATATGAGCAAACTTAATAAAATGTCAAATTAATAAAATAATGTGACTAGCCCCACTTAAGAATTATGAATTTACATTAATTTAATGAAGTTATGACAGTCAATTAAGCTGCACTTAACTCATTTTAATCCACAATGGAGGATTTAAATTTAAAAAATGCTTACTTTTAACTGAATCATATCTAGGGTTATCAGTGCATCATTTCCTGAATCATATCCAGGGTTATCAGTGCAAATAATTTGATACAAAGAAGACTTGAAACAAAAGCTTCCTAGATATTCTGTTCTATGCTTGCTCTCTAAAAATTTTTATTTTGGTCCCAAAGCCCTTTTATTTGGAGCCATTGAGCAAATGTGTTTTTTACACAAGTATGTATCGATGAATTTGACCCGAGTCTCCTCTCCCACTTTCCCTCTGCAAAGTTTGTTGTTCTTGGGACCATGCTGATTTCTCCTTTTTTTTTAACATTCACACTATCTGTGCCAGTGTTTCTCATCCTTAATAGCTTAAAAGCTGTGTGGAGAGCTTAAAGCAAGCAAGGTTGAAAAACATTGGTTTATGATCATGAAGTGGATAATTCATCTGCCAACTGGGGCTAAATTGCTGGTGAAAGAGATTTCTTCTTCCCCTTGGTATCCTGGTGGTACAGTGGTTAGAATGCAGTATTGCAGGCTAATTCTGCTGACTGCCAGCAATTCGATTCTCACCAGCTCAAGGTTGACTTAGGCCTTCCATCCTTACAAGGTCGGTAAAATGAGGACCCAGATTGTTGGGGACAATATGCTGACTCTGTAAACCACTTAGAGAGGGCTGTAAAGCACTGTGAAGCGGTATATAAGTGCTCTTGCTATACTGCATAGTACATTTAGAGTCTACTCAAGAAGTGACATAAGGAAGGACAGCTAAGGGAAGTCCTACTGTGCAACCAAATGTTTTCTTGCATAAGGTTGCATCTATCCTAAAGCCTTCTTAAGGTCTGAGTTCACTATTAATATACACACCTTCAAGATAGACCTTAAATATGTACATGGTTTTTTTAAAAAGTAACTTTCATGTTTCTTTCTTAGCTGCCCATACTGGCCTCTTCTGTTGTCAGTCTCTATTTCCTTGAACTCACGGATGTCTTCAAGCCAGTACATGCCGGATTCAGCTGTTATGATAGAAGTTTGAGTATGCCATACATTGAGCCTTCCCAGGAGGCTGTTCCTATCTTGATGTTGCTCAGTTTGGCTTTTGCTGCTCCTGCCATTATGGTGAGTTAGAGAATTGTCCTATTCGTTTTATGTTTTGCAGGTGCTCAGAAGAGTATCATCCCATTAGCAGAAGACCAGATCCTTAGATCTGCAATTCCTATCTTCAAGAATTGGTCCAATTTTTATTTGCAGAGATCCCCATGATGAGTTTTGCTCGCCTATAGTCAAAAGATCCAGTGATGACAGATTTGGGCAGCTGAGTCTGAAAAGGAGTGTTCTCCCCTGGGATAGGAAAGAAACTTTGATGGAGAACATGTTCTCTTCAACAGCTGGATGGGTAGTTGAACATTATTAGTTCTTTTTAATGCTGGTTCACTTGATCAAGGCTGAATCTTGACGTTCATAACTGGGTTGTATACCAGATTTTTAGTATATCTCCTTGAACTTCAAAGAATAATGGATTGGAACATATAGATAAAACAGAAGTATTAGTTGCCAGAATAATTTAGGCTAGGTTGTACAATATGCTTCACTGGATCAGTTTAAATGTTTCTCTGCTTATTCACCCATGTCTCACTTGTTTGGTTTCAAACTTGGTTAGTATTTCTATGGCTTGGCATATTTATTTAATTATTAGATTTTTTTTATCCCACCCTTGTTACTTTATAAGTATCTTAAGGTGGCAAACATACATACCTCACACTCCTTCTTCCTCCTATTTTCCCCACAACAACCTTGTTAGGTGAGCTGGGCTGAGAGAGAGTGACTGGCCTAAAGTCAACTAGCTGGCTTTCATGCCTAAGGCAGAACTAGAACTCACAGTCTCCTGGTTTCTAGGTCAGCTCATTAACACCAGATCAAACATAAACCCAGCCCATTCAGCTAGCTTACAGTTCACCGTTATATGCAAAGCTGGAAAATTGGTTAATGGTGTTATGGAAAATCATTCAGTATCTAAACCCCAATCAACAGCTGCATGGCTTGACTTATTCTCCTTCCAAGAGAGATATTCATATATAACAATCAAAAGCAATTGAGAATACTGTAAAAATAAAAATGTTAATTTTCAATCCCACTAGTTGTTCTTGATCAAAGTCCCAGCACCATAATGGTTGTACTGAGGCCCATTATGTTATTGGAAGCTGATTTGGACAATAGCACTTAGCTTACTAAATCCCTTAAGTCCCCCTTACTATCTACATTATGGTGGAATTATACTATCCTCACCGTCCTTATTTTGCTGTGGGGGAAAATAAGGGAAATCCATTAAGGTAGGTAGTGCAGCTGAGAGAAGGTCGAGCAATAATGTTGAACTACTGCACTCTCAATTACACAGATACCAGGAGATCTAGTGCATCAGCAGTTTTCTAAAAATGGCCTCCATAATTTTTAATTAATGCTTTAAAAAGAAATGTCGAAAAGATTCTTTGCATGACTTTTTACCTAAAACACTTGGGGAATACTGTGATTCTTACTAACTAGAATCCATTTCTTCTTGCTTTCTTTCCAACAAAAATTATTATTATTAAATAAATATTAAATAATTGAGAGTTGGTTCATTCATGCTTCTTACTCAGTTCTGGGCAATTAAGTCTGTGGTTCTAACTAACATACCTGTTGGGGAGAATTAAAAGAGGAATAGCCACTTCTGACAGCTATTGTAAGATCTGTTGGATAACAGTGAGCAAAAGATAGGCCACCCGGAGCTTTGGATAATGAGATGGGCGGCATATAAATTAAATAAATAAATAGCAACAAAACTTCAGAAGGACCAAATTAAATCGAATTCCGACTTCAGCAAAACAGGGAGATGGTCACAATCAAGCTAGGCCAAGCTGTTGATAATCTTAAAGAATTCAGGTACATTGAACAGTTCATGAACCACGGACCCTGTTCTGTTAGTTTCACCTACCTTTAGCTGCTTTTGTTGTTCTACAACTGCAAGATAGGATGCTTGTGGCCTAAGAACTGGGTATAGTTCCCTGTGATTGTGCTGCCAAACTTGGTGGAAAATTAGCCAATTTTGGAAGTACATTTTTAATTGCTTAAAATAAGAATGAGAAGAGAAGTTTTCAGAGAAGCAAACCACTCATTTTCTCCTCAATTTGCCACTGAATTTTGATGACATAATTTTGAGGATAATAATGCAGTTTTCAAGCCAGTTTGATTCCCTAGGAGTGTCACACAACTGTTCCCACCCTTAAATCCTCTCCAAAATTATTGCTGTAGCCCAGGGGTGTCAAACTCAAGGCCCGGGGGCCAGATCCAGTCCACTGGGTGCTCAGATCTGGCCCACGGGGCCGCCCTGAAAACAGTGAAGGACCGGCCCGCAGTGCCTCCCTCAGGAGCCCGTTTTTGCTGGCAGAATGTTCAGGCCACCACAGGCGCCCCTGACATGAGTAACGTTGAGCTGGCCACGCCCACCCCAGCCCCTCAGGTGAAACACAACCCTGATGCAACCCTCAATGAAATCGAGTTTGACTCCCTTGCTCTAGCCATTCTGGAAACATCTTCATTAGTAAAAAGCCTCCTCCAGCCATCTAATCAACTTCTGATCTGAGCTGTGGATAATCTTAACTTTGAGATCTCAGACTTGCTCTCTACAAGAAGTAGTAGTTGCTTCTTAGCTACTCACAAAATTGTGGGCACCTCTGCCAATATCATGCTCAATGGGACAAAATTGCCAAAAACCAGTCAAATCTGTTTAGCTACTCAACTGTGATAGAAGTGAATGGAAATTAAGCCGAAAATAGAGTGCTACTAAAAATGTCTTCAAGAGAGTCAGAGCTAATGTTGAAAGTTGCCAACCCAGGGAAGTGTTTTCATGAGTTAGTAAAGCTAATACAAAGTGAAACAGGTAATTTCAGCCCAGCCTTGACTGCTGTGATGAGCACTGACCTCTCAAAACAGTAGCAGGTATAGTCCAACACACCTAGAAAGCACCAAGCAAGAGAAGGAATATTTTCAGAATGGCAAAACTGGATTTAAATCTTCAAAGTTTATTTAGCAGCCCTGAGCATTTCTCCCAAAGTTAACTACTTCAGAGGTCAATTTTGAAACTAACATACCGTGTTTCCCCAAAAATAAGCCCTCCCCCGAAAATAAGCCCTCCCCCGAAAATACAATTTCCTCTGGTTAAAGTTAGGGAGGCAGAGCTGGAAATCAGGTAAGACGGCAAGAGGAATCCCATCTTGCTCCACGCGCCCCAAAATAATAAAACCTCCCTGAAAATAAGGCCAAGTGCTTATTTCGGGGTTCAAAAAAATATAAGACAGGGTCTTATTTTCGGGGAAACACGGTATTATTTCACAGTGATTGCAGTATATACCCCTTTGTTTTGTTTGTACATATGAACATATTCATTCTCTGCTATCAATCCAATTCTCCACAAGCAATGTCAGAGAGCTGGAAGAGATCTTAGATCAGTGATGGCGAACCTATGGCACGCGTGCCACAGGTGGCACGCGGAGCCATATCTGCCAGCACGCGAGCTGTTGCCCTAGCTCAGCTCCAGCGTGCATGTGCACTCCAGCCATCTGATTTTCGGCTTGCGCAGAGGCTCTGGAAGGGTGTTTTCAGCTTCCGGAGGGCCTTCGGTGGGTGGGTGGGGGAGGGCATTTTCACCCTCCCCAAGCTCCAGGGAAGCCTCGAGCCTGGGGAGGATGAAAAATGGGCCTACTAGGCCCACCAGAAGTTGGGAAATGGGCCGTTTCTGGCCTCCAAAGGGCCTCCAGGGTGGTGGAGGGGGGCATTTTCGCCCTCCCCAGGGATTGAATTATGGGTGTGGGCACTCGCGCATGCGCGATAGCACATGCACACGTACTTTCGGCACCCGAGGAAAAAAAGGTTCGCCATCACTGTCTTAGATCAACCGTTGTTTCAGCCAACAGATCTGATCGTTCCTCTTGCAAACAAGATCATGTAAACATGAAGTATAGAATAGAATAGAATAGAATAGAATAGAATAGAATAGAATAGAATAGAATAGAATAGAATAGAATAGAATAGAATAGAATAGAATTCTTTATTGGCCAAGTGTGATTGGACACACAAGGAATTTGTCATTGGTGCATATGCTCTCAGTGTACATAAAAGAAAAGATACATTTGTCAGGAATCATGAGGTACAACACTTAATGATTGTCATAGGGTACAAATAAGCAATCAGGAAACCTGATATATTCCCTGCCCTTCCTGAGAAAATTGAATTAAGAGTCACCTGGGATGTAATAAGATAAGATAACTTTATTGTCATTTTTTTTTTACTGTGAGCACATTGGCCCACAATAAAAATGAAATTCTGTTGCCTGCTCTCAAGAGAAAGTACCCAAACACCTACATAACACACATATACACATGCTATATACATACATAAATATATACCTGCGAGCATCCATACTTTGGTGAATGAAATTCGCACTACAATAATTACATATAAGTGCTTTGATTTGAACCAGACCCTGCTCAAACCGTTGCCACAGTTACCTTGCACCCAGCTTTTGTCATTGCAGATTATGGTAGGCGAGAGCATTCTCTACTGCTGCCTTTCCAAACGCCGGAATGGAATTGGAGCCGAGGCCAATATCAACGCAGGCGGCTGCAATTTCAACTCTTTCCTTAGGAGAGCTGTCCGATTTGTTGGTGAGTTTTTCTGATGGGGTTTCGGAGTTCTGTGGGGACCTGGATGAAGCTTTACCTTCACTGCATATATGCCATTCAAGATGGCTGCCTCGCCTCAATCCATACGCTTGCTTGTCTAAATGGGTTGAAGTACTCACCATGTGGATTGGCAAAAAAAAGCTCACTGGTTCAGAATTATAATACAGGTATATAGAGAAATACCACCTTACATTATCAGCTGGCATTTTACTCTGTGTGCAGATTTACTCTGTGTGCAGACCAGCCCAGAGGTCACCAGCTGGCATCCCAAATTACAATAAACAGTATGTCTGTTTGACCAAAGTTATTGGTCATAGCATTATCATATCATGTGGCATATCATACATGGACTAGCAATATAAATTAACATTTCAACTAGATTAGTAGAACCCAATAATATATAAATATCAAGGAGATCTAGGTTCAAATATCAATATCTAGGCTATCTAACCATTGAAGCACAGCATTGTTTATATTAAAAAAAATCTGACATAGGACCAATATATGCCCTCACCTTATAGCCAGTCACAATGTGATCTACAGTTTGACCTGGGACCAGTGGTAGGTTGCTACCGGTTCGCCCCGGATCGGGCGAATCGGTAGCGGTAGCAGGAGGCTCCGCCCACCCACCCAGACGTCATCACAGACAATCTGTGCATGTGCAGAAAGTTCTGCGCATGTGGAGAAGTGCCGCGAGCGAAGCGAGCATGCACGCATGTTCACCGGTTCCGAACCGGTAGCGAAGGTAAGTGAAACCCACTACTGCCTGGGACCCCGCAGTCACACTATGCCCCATTTATACAGAGACCCCCAGCAGAGGCCATGTGAGATGCGAATCCTATTCATGGTTGTCTATTGCTGACATGGTAGTTCAAAGCCGGGCACCTTTTTTGTGGGGTCATTTACATGTGTTCCTATAACTGGGTGTTTAGCGGCCCATTTGGCTTTCCATTGACCAAAGTGTAATAAATTTTTTTTGTTCCATTTCTAGGTGTTCATATCTTTGGCCTTTGTGCCACCGCACTCGTCACTGATATCATACAGCTGTCAACTGGATATCAAACACCATATTTCCTGACTGTATGCAAACCTAATTATACTTCCCTCAATGTATCGTGCTCAGAAAATTCTTACATTGTGGAGGATATTTGCTCAGGATCTGATCCCATTATCATCAATGATGGCAGGTTAGAAACATATTTAGTTTTATGCTATTCAGTATTTGTTATCTCTTGTTCATCATGCATGTACATCCTTGTCAGTCTGATTATAGTATTTGTCTGCATATTTTGCTTTTCCACAAGGCAAGCCTTTGCTTTGTAGTTTACATACCGCGTTTCCCCCAAAATAAGACCCTGTCTTATATTTTTTGAACCCCGAAATAAGCGCTTGGCCTTATTTTTGGGGAGGTCTTATTATTTTGGGGCGCGTGGAGCAAGACGCCCCAAAATCTTACCTGATTTCCAGCTCTTTCTCCCTAACACTAACCAGAGGAAATGGTGGGGACCGGCTGCACATGCATTTAAATATTTTCGGGGAGGGCTTATTTTCGGAGAAACACGGTAGAATCTTTTAGTGTGTTCTTCAGATAAAAATGACTTCTAAAGTTGCTTGCACTCATCACCAGCAAGGCCTGTCCTCCAATTTTCTGTGTATAAAAATAAAATGTGACACACAGGGCAAAGGAGGCTGCAAGAGATGACGTCTTATTTTTTATAGGTTACAGGTTTTGATTGAAATCATATGGGGAAAAATGTAGTTCGGTCAATTTTGGAATTGCTTTTTCAGGATGACAGTTGGGAAGAACCCAAGGACATTGGCGTCTCAGCGGAGGTGATGAATAGCTGTGTTTCTCTTACCTTGCTCTTAGCTACAACCCTAATGCATTACGGTAGCTGCCAATTTAATTATTAGCCAAAAGCAGGAAGTGAAATGCCCAAGTGTCCATTCCATCATTCCCCTCCACCTCTAGGTAGCACGATGTGATGTCTGATAGCTACAATTAGTATCAAAATTAGCTGGGATGAAGGTAGTTACCTTCAGGTAAATTACCTTTGTTGGACTGATTGACAGGTAGGTGACACTGGAATGAACCAAAGGCAGCTGGTCTTTTTTCCTCTACTTCTACTGTGTTAACGTGGTTCAAACCCCTTGGCTGTGTTCTGCCATACATTCCTAACAGGTCTGTAAGGGGCGTGCATAAGCGCACCAACGTGCCTACCATCCCTGTCCTAATGTCTCCTTTTATTCGTATCCATTTCATGTATTAATAACCATGTTTATACCTATATCTGTTATCTAATACATGCTTGACAAAATAATAAATGAATGAATGAATGAATGAAAAATATCCAAGGAATAGCATATTTAGAAACAGATTAAAGAGGGTAGAATTCTACAGAGAGAAATTTATGTAATTCTCAATGGCTCTCCTTAAGGCTTTTGGTTTTCAGAGTAAAAATTTGCTTAACTACAGGTAGGCCTCAACTTACGACCACAATTGAGCCCAGAATTTATGTTGCTAAGTGAGAAACTTGTTACCTGAGTTTTGCCCCATTTTATGACTTTTCTTGCCACAGTGGTTAAGTGAATCACCGCAGTTCTTAAATTAGTAACATGGTTGTTAAGTCAATCTGGCTTCCCCGTTGACTTTGCTTGTCAGAAGGTCACAAAAGGTGATCACATGACCCTGGGACACTGAAACCGCCATAACTATGGACCAGTTGTCAGACATCCAAATGTAAATCACGTGACCATGGGGATGCTGCAACTTTTTTTTTAGTGCCGTTGTAACTTCGAACAGTCACTAAACCAGTGTTTCCCAAACTTTTTCAGTCCACCGCCCCCTTGGTGCTACAAACTCATCCTCACCGCCCCCCACCCCACCCCCTCAGGTGGGCGTGGCTTAGTGATCAGGTGACCGGGTGGGCATGGCCAACTTGTAAAGTGTGGGGAAACTCACTTAACAACGCTCTTGCTTAGCAACCAAAATGTTAGGCTCAATTGTGGTCATAAGTCTTTCTTTCGTTCTTTCTTTCTTCTCTACCTTCCCCCTTCTTTCTTTCTTTTTCTGTCTTTCTTCCTACCATCTTTCTTTTTCTTTTTTTTTTTCTTTCTTTCGGTCTGTCTTCCTTCCTACCATTTTTTCTTTCTGTCTGTCTGTTTTCCTTCCTACCTACCATCTTTTTCTTTCTTTCTTTCTGTCTTCCTTCCTTCCTACCATCTTTCTTTCTTTCTTCCTCCCTCCCTCTTTCTTTCCTTTTTCTTTCCTTCCCTCCCTTCCATTCCCTCCCTTTCTTTTTCTGTCTGTCTTCCTTCCTTCCTACCATCTCTTTTTCTTTCTGTCTTCCTCCCTCCCTCCTTCCCTCTTTCTTCCTTTTTCTTTCTTTCCTTTTTCTTTCCGTCTTCCCTCCCTCCTTTCTTTTTCTGTCTGTCTTCCTTCCTTCCTACCATCTTCCTTCCTTCCTTCCCTCTTTCTTTCTTTCTTTCCTTTTTCTTTCCTTCTTCCCTCCCTTTCTTTTTCTGTCTATCTTCCTTCCTTCCTTCCTACCATCGTTCTTTCTCTTTCTTTCTTTCTTTCTTTCTTTCTTTCTTTCTGTCGTCCTTCCTTCCTTCCTTCCTTCCTCCCTCTTTCTTTCTTTCCTTCTTCCCTCCCTTCCCTTCCCTCCCACCAGCCATGGCCAGGCCACCACCACTGCTCACCCAGGCCGATGGCTTGGTAAGCGTTCTCCGGGTCGTGCACCAGGTCGCAGAGCGCCATCAAGGCCGGCTGCTGCGTCAGCAGCTCAGGGTGCTGCAGCTCTTCATTGAGCTTGGGGAGGCCTTGGCGGCCGAAGGCCACAGGTGCCTTGGTGGGGTCAATGTCGGGGGGCAGCTGGGCTGAAATCAGTGGGTGCGCCATGCTGGAGGGGAGCCCGACGAATTGCACACGCTGGGTTGCTAGGCGACGGGGACACCGGGCAGGAAAGTCCGCGCACGCACAGGTTCCGCAGTGGGGCCTTCCTGCGGCTCTGCGAGCACTCGCCCAAGTAGCTTCAGGAGCAGTCGGCTTCCCTCGTTGCTGTACCACGCTCAGTACCTAGCACTTGTAACTCTGTCGCATTCCACGCTCTTGGGTGCAGGGCAGCCCATTCTGAAAGAAAACATCTCGCATTTTCTTTCAGAATGGGCTGCCCTGCACACTAGAACGAGGAACGCGAGAGAGCTTCAAGTGCTAGGTAGGACGCCCGTTGTGCGGTGGGACGCAGTTTGGGGTGACCAGTCGTGCGGGGCAGGGCGGAGCGGAGCCTGGGCGGGGCTGGGCAGGCTGCGAGACGGGCATCATACCTAGCACTTGTAACTCCGTCGCATTCCACGCTCTTGGGTGCAGGGCAGCCCATTCTGAAAGAAAATATCTCACATTTTCTTTCAGAATGGGCTGCCCTGCACACAAGGGCGAGGAACGCGAGGGAGCTTCAAGTGCAAAAGCATGGCGAACCACCTACCGCCCCCCTGGCTCCTCTCACCGCCCCCCTGTCGCCAACCTTGCCTCTCACCGCCCCCCTAAGGGTTCCCACCGCCCCCCGGGGGGCGGTACCGCCCACTTTGGGAACCACTGCACTAAACGAATGGTTCTAAGTCAAGGACTACCTTTATAAGTAAGGATAATTACAAAATGAATGGACGTTTCAGTTGCTTGAAAATCACAGTGAGTAAGTGGGCTACAATTGCAGGGGTTTGTATCTTACTAAAAAAAAGGTAATTTTGTCAACAAAATGGGTTGCAATAATGAGAAAGATTTCCCTAATAATAGGCCTAGACAGTAATTGAACAATATTTTCCTGCTCCTATGCTCTCTCCCCAAATGTGTAATATAATGTTCTAAGAAAAAGCACATTTAGAATTTGCAAAGGAGATGTGAATACCTCTCTGCACATCCATTTTACTATCTGCACTGATTCCAAGAGAAATCATCATGCGTAAAATTACGTGATTTATAAACAGATATTTAGATACCGTAATAGCATTTGCAGATAGCAGGCTGAAATGAGGCCCATGGCTTTCTTTTTTCAGAGAAAATTAATATATAAAGTCTAATTCTAAAAGAAGACAGTCTAACCTCAGTTCTTTAAAAAGAAAAAAAACCCTAAAAATCTTATTTCAATTTCCCAGATTTACAGTAATTATTTTTGAGAGTATCTCAATATTTTTTTTAAATGCCTATCTCAGAATAGTTTATTGTGTATTCTCTAGAGAGAATTTTCATGTGCATAAGCTTTGATAATTTAATTTAATTTAATTTAATTTAATTTAATTAAAAGTTCTTATAGGCCGCCCAATCCCGTAGGACTCAGGGTAGCGTACAGCAGGGATAAGAACAATACAATGTATAAAAAACAATTTAAAACATAACATAATATTTTAAAAGAAGAAAGAAACCATACATCATAGACTTTGCTTGAGTGCATCTAAGCCTGCTCAAGTGAACTTTGATTTCAAGTGACTTCATGGACACATCGCTATCATTGCCTTGACAAAAGTAAATAAATGGTTTGCCAAAGCCTTCTTCCAAAATGTTTTTGGCAACCTTACAGTTTAGCAATAGCACTTAGACCAGGGGTGGGTTCTAACTTACCTCGCTGCTGGATCGCTTCCTCACGCGCTGCGTGGCTGCGCCTTGTGGGTGCTCGCATGCTTCACGCGCACGCATGCGCAGTGCCAAAAAATCCAAAAAAATAAAAAAGAGCCAAAAACAAGATGGTGACGCATGCGCAGTGCCGGAAACTCGGCTTCTGCACATGCGCAAAAGAAAAAAAACAGATTTTTTTTAAAAAAAAAATCAGAAAAAAGATGGCGGCACCCACGGACCGGCACCGACAGAACCGGTTCTGTGATGTCATCGTGACATCACCAGCAGGTTGCTACCGGTTTGGGCGAACCAGTACGAACCAGGAGGAACCCACTTCTCACTTAGACCTATATACTGCTTCACAGTCCTTTACAGCCCTCTCTAAGTGGTTTACAGAGTCAAGATATCACCTCCAACAATCTGGGTCTTCATTTTACTGACCTCAGAAGGATGGAGGGCTGAGTCAACCTTGAGCCGGTCAGGATTGAACTCCTGGCAGTGGAATGCAGAGTTAGCCTGCATTCTAATCACTGCACCACCAGGGTTCCTCAGGTTAGCCCAAGTGGTCCTTATCCTTATCCAAGTCCTAACCAGGTTCAACGTTGCAGATCAGCCAAGGTTGGCTAGATGTTGAATTTAAGAAGAAGTGTTTCCTAAATGTTGCCTTTTGGAGATACATTCACTACAACAATTAAGTTTTTCAATGCTTTTCAGAGAGAGAATTCTTAAAATATTACTCCACAAGATTTTAAAAAAATGAAATAATCAGTTAAACACCTTTCCCCTACCTACTAACTACCGCCTGAGTGCTTGCACTTTTCAGTCAACCCTTAGAAGTAAGTGCTTCTTGAGCTTCTGCTTTCAGGATCCCTTTCCACTTTTAAAAATAATAGAGGACTCCAAAAAAGCTTTAGACTGTGTAAGTTACATTTATCAATATTTACCATATTAAAAATTAAAACTAATGTATTAGTAGAATATTTATTTATAGAATCATGTCAAAGTAACAACATTAAACCTATGAAATAAACAATATTGAGCATATGAAATGTATGTTAGATGTTAACATAAATATTAACATATTAAATAAACCTGTATTTTTTTAAGAACTAAAAACAGCAAGAACAGTGACGTTGTTTTAATCTTTGCAAATATTTTCAATGTCTGGCAAATAATTTTGATTTCATGGTCCCGTGAGAGACTCTGGTAAGGGACTCGGGGGTCCTTGGACCACGCTTTAAGGTTTTCTAGGTTTCTTTTGTGTTGCGGAACATCTTAACTGCCAGAATAACCATGGATCAAGACTCAAGAGTACTTTTCTGAGATATCTACCCTGTTTTCCCTAAAATAAGAATTCCCCTGATAATAAGCCTAATCGGGCTTTTGAGCGCATGGCAATAAGGCCAAGCGCTTATTTCAGGGTTCAAAAAATATAAGACAGGGTCTTATTTTCGGGGAAACACGGTATTTCTTTACATCTTTAAAAAAAACTGGGTGGTGATGATTAGAAAATCATCAAGTAAGCACAGATAGAAATCCTGGAGGAGGAGAATTCTGCTGCTAATTTGGGGGCAGTGGGTTAAAGAGTTTTAATTGATGGGTGCAATGCTTATCCAGTCACTGGGAAAATTAATGGCAAGAAATGAGCTATTCCCAAATCTTTATGCAATACTCATTCTGCCATAATTGGAAATTTTCTTCATTCAGGATTTTAATCAGTGCAGTCAAAATGTCTATTACTGTTTGTTAATGTGAGCTATAGCAGTCATTCTTTACAAAATACCAAAAGGTCATTTTTTTCAAACTGATAATATAATAATAATTTTCCAGAATATACAAGCTTGTAGGTTAAACACGGTAACCAAATTGGACCACCCGGTGCTTTAAGTTATTTTTAAATCAGGCTTGGCGGAATGTCTTTTCAGTGAGAAATTTAATTTGAATGTCCTTCCTTTGCAGAAAGTCATTTCCTTCACAACACGCCACCCTGGCAGCATTTGCAGCTGTGTATGTTTCAGTGAGTAATTAAGCCTTTTCGTATTAATGTGTACAAGAGAGGGGGGAGGAATCAGAATGTCATTGCTTCCCTTGTATAAAACAGCCTGATGATAAAGAAGAATCCCCCCAACTTCATTTTTTCAAATAAGTAAAATGTAAAAATTAGAGATTAAGGAGAATTGGTAGAAACACCATTTTTATTAAATATCCTGTCCTTTGGAATGAGGAAATACTTTTAAAAGCCGCGTAGTGAACGGTGTCCAAGTCATAATAATATAAATGTTACATATGTATACTCCTAAGTAACATCCAACATGCTCAGTGGACTTACGTCCAGGTAAGAGCAACATTTTGTGACAGGTCACAAAAATCTACAACTTTCACTTTCACCATTAAATGATGTTGACTTAACTGCATTCAATGAAAGGAACATTTTCATGATTGAAAATAGATTGCATGCCATCGAAGAACAAGAAGCTTCCTCAGTTCTAACAGAATGGTGGAGAATGGAAGATTTTATATTCCTTGCCGTCATCTGGCTGTCAGCACTCTCTTTGAGAGTTGTAGAGGCCACTTGGAGGTTTATCTGTGCCCTCGGGGTCACCTGAATAGTGCAAATGGATGTGGAACCTTGGAACTGCTGAAAGGACTGTGTTGTAAATGAGAGATATGTGGTGTCATATCCCTTCCCCTCTGTTGGGGGAAGAGAGAACAGAGAGAGGCGTGTTCTCTCAACAGAGAGGGGAGGAATACGATGCCACCTATCTCCTTTACAACACAGTCCTCTCAACTTTCAAATGGGTGTGGAGCAACAGTGAAATGCTCCCGGTTCGCTCTTGCCTGTCGGTCGTCGGAGAGCCGGTCACAAAGGCAGCGCAATGCTCCGCCCACTCGCCGGGACACCGCCATTTGAGTTCTTTTATCCTCTGCGCATGCACAAAGCGTTCTGTGCATGTGCAGAGGGTAAAAGACCTCAAATGGCGGTGTCCCAGTCGGTGGGCGGAGCGTCGCACTGCCTTCGTGATCGGCTCTCCAACGACGGACAGGCAAGAGCAAACTGGGAGCATTTAACCCCTGGTGTGGAGCCAAGAAGGCTCCACACCCATTTGCACTATTCAGGTGACCCCGAGGGTACAGATGAACCTCCAGGTGATCTCAAGGGCTCTCAAAGAGAATGCTGACAATCAGATGATTGCAAGGAATATAAATCCTTCCATTCTCCACCATTCTGACAGAACCGAAGAAGCTTCTTGGATGAGAAGCGAAACGTCTTCAAGGAAAAACAAAGGAAGTCCAGTTGCCTTTTGAAAAAGCACCTTTGGGACAACCATGACCTTGATGACTGAGAATCTCCATAGGCATCAAAGAACAAATTAATATCAGAAATGAGTCAGTATTTCAGTATGTCTTCTAATTTTTTCAAACCAACTCGCTGCAAATTCAGCATGAAAGCAGGTGGCTCATATTCCTTTTGACACATACTATTCTTATTTCCTGATAAGTGGGCATGGCATAGGACTGCACATGTTTTTCTCCGCCAAGAGCTTTTCTCACAATGCAAGGAGGATTTAATTTCTGAAATATTTGGAGGATTCCCAACTATGGCTCTTCACTGCTATTAAGCTAAGGTGTCATCTCATCCAGACTATATTCAGACATCTCCAACATCATTAGTAGGAAGCAGTGATGTGAATGAAAAGACGGATCTGATTATTTCTAATGGCATGCACAGATGGATGGAGGTTGGGGAGGGGGGTAAGATTATCATTGAAGTTATCCTATTATAATATGGGGGGGGTCCTTCTTTTCTCCAAAGGCTTTGTGGGATAAGCAGCTCTGATCTGGTTCCATTAGCACTTGACTCTTCCTGTGCAATTTCCATAACACCTCCAGATAAATTCCCTGTCTGGTTCATACTGACAGGTGCTCAGTTCACACCTGGAGAAATTACTCAGATGGAGTTTGGAGTTCTGTGGCAAAGAGGTTCTTTCACTTCTCCACTCCATTGAGTCAGAAGACATTTTGAAGATTGACTTGTCCTCACCTGGTCCCACACTCTCAGAGTTAGATGGAAGTTACTATCTTGAAGAGCCACTGACGCTCTCCCAACTCATTCACTCAAGAAACCGAGCTATTCATTCTAATTACATTTGTAAACTAGCAATAAGACAATTCTTATAGTTCCCATCACTGTTATTATCACTCCAAGTCATGGTTGGCACGTTGCATTTTTCTCCCAAATTCCAAATAGCAAGGAGAAAATCTTTGACTCTTATCTCACAACATATCGACTTAATTTTTTTTCTTCTTTCAAAACAACCCAACGGATTTTTGTTTGTTTTCCTTTATTACCTTCCTTCACAAAACAGGAAAAGAAAAGAGTACCATTCCATGGGGAAATGTCACTAAACTTTTTTAAAAAATGTATTTCTTTTAAAGATGTACTTCAATTCTACGCTAACCGACTCCTCTAAACTTCTGAAACCACTTCTAGTCTTTGCTTTTATCATCTGTGGAATCATCTGTGGCCTGACACGCATCACCCAGTACAAAAACCACCCAGTGGATGTTTATTGTGGCTTTTTAATTGGGGGTGGAATTGCCCTCTACTTGGTGAGTAGAACGCCGGCGTTCAGAATTGCCTACATGTCTTATAAATTAAGAGGTTTTATGTGGTTTTTAGATGTCTGGTGTACATTATTCAAATTGGCTCTCTACATACAATGTGCTTCTAAAAATGAACAGATGTCCTTAAAGAATGGAAAGGGCACCGATAATCTATTCATAAGATAACATAATGTATTTAGGGCTCTATAAGCCTTCATGAAACTCACTTGGGCAATCTTGAGCAAATCAGTCTCTCTCTTTAATATGAAATTGGTGAAGTCGGGAGCAAAACTATGAACGTAGCTGCATGACAAGTTGCCCCATGTAGAGCTCTGGGAATCATGGATGGGATATCATGGTGCTTACTATAACCTAGTTACCATGAGTCATTTTGTTTGGTATCAGTAGATAATTTTACAGCAAGAGTAACTGACAAATGCTATGTTCCTCCTGGTTCCCCCCCCCCCCCAGAAATTATTTTGATTAAATAATTGGTGCATGGAAAGTTGGCCCACTGCAAAGTGTCAAACCTTTTTGATTTCAAAGGATTCCCATTTGAGCCTATGTAGATATCCTTGGAACAATTAAAATGCTCAATGAGTACTCTTATTGATGGCAGCTTATTCCCTGCGCTCTTACTAAACTGCTGGACTTTGTTGATTCTGGTTGTAAGAGCCGAGGTGGCGCAGTGGTTAGAGTGCAGCACTGCAGGCTACTTCAGCTGACTGCTAGCTGCAGTTCAGCTGTTCAAATCTCACCAGGCTCAAGGTTGACTCAGCCTTCCATCCTTCTGAGGTCGGTAAAATGAGGACCCAGATTGTTGGGGGCAATATGCTGAACTCTGTAAACCGCTTAGAGAGGGCTGTAAAGCACTATGAAGCGGTATATAAGTCTAAGTGCTATTGCTATTGCTATTGTTTCCTTTCTCTGTATTAACCCTTCTTTAAAGCTAGCGGACTCAAAAAGGCCTATCCGTTTAAACACTTCTGAAACTGGTCTGAGATATTGCAGCTTTTTCTTAAGTAAAGAAATGTGATAAAGGAGTGGAGATATGCACAGATGACTTTCCATGTTCTTTTGACTATTCCGACTGCTGGTGAAACCGTTCCTTAGGGATTTTAAGACAGAGACGGGGTTCTTAAGACAGGGACAGATCCAGATAATTGCTAGGAATATGTGTGTTACCACTATGAAAAAAATATATCTGGCTAATATATTAGCAGTTTTAAGAGTTCATTCCATATCCACAACACTTGAGAAATTTAATTATCCTTTGCTGAAGTGTTTATAAAGATTTACTTTTCCATAAAAGAGTTCTATTTTTTTCCCCCTTCGAATACCAGGGTCTGTATGCTGTGGGGAACTTTCTGCCAAGTGAAGACAACATGTTCA
The DNA here is from genome assembly GCA_023053685.1 of Diadophis punctatus similis. Taxonomy (NCBI): domain Eukaryota; kingdom Metazoa; phylum Chordata; class Lepidosauria; order Squamata; family Dipsadidae; genus Diadophis; species Diadophis punctatus. Next base: position 5,688,866 of record JALIGW010000035.1, on the reverse strand, counting down.
ATCATAACATACATAGAGAACCATTGAGACCTTTGCCTGACCTAAGCCAAGATCCCAATCGAATTTTACCAGGGAAAAATGGTAGTGGAAATGATGCGATCGCTACTCATCACGTGGAGAACATGTTGAACAGGAACCACAGAGACACCGGCTCCTTGACAAACCTTAAGAGAGCGAATGCTGATGTAGAGATTATAATGCCACGAAGTCCGATGGGAAAGGAAAACATGGTCACATTCAGCAACACCTTGCCAAGAGTCAACACATCTGCTGTAGAGGAATCAACTCGACGGAACGCATCCATACATGCCTCCATGGATTCAGCCCGCTCAAAACAACTCCTCTCTCAATGGAAGAACAAGAATGAAAGTCGGAAGCTGTCCCTGCAGGTAATTGAAACCGATTCTGGACAGTCACCGCCTAGGGCCATTGAAATGAGGTCAAGCTCTGAGCCATCTAGAGTGGGAGTTAATGGAGATCACCATGGTCCAAGCAATCAGTACCTGAAAATTCAGCCTGGTAGCATGCCAGGCTGTAACAGTGTTGGCCTATCTGGGGGACCCAGAGTTTCCATTCAGTCACGTCCAGGATCTTCCCAGCTTGTGCACATCCCTGAAGAGACCCAGGAAAATGTGAATATGTCTCCCAAAACGAATTCTGCTCGAGCAAAGTGGTTAAAAGCTGCTGAGAAGTCAGTTGGGTGCAGAAGCAACAGCCAGCCAAGGATCATGCAGGTCATAGCCATGTCAAAGCAACAAGGAGTCCTTCAGGGCAGCCCAAAGAGCTCCGATGGCGGTACAGTCACCTGTACAGGAGCGATCCGCTACAAAACCTTGACAGATCACGAACCGAGCAGCATTGTAAGGGTAGAGGCCCATCCCGAGAATAGCCGCCCCATCATCCAAATGCCGTCAGAAGGAGAAGGCAGCGGCTCCTGGAAATGGAAAGCCCCGGAGAAAGGAAGCCTTCGCCAAACGTACGAGCTCAACGATCTCAACAGAGATTCCGAGAGCTGCGAATCTTTGAAAGACAGTTACAGTTCTGGGGATCGAAAAAGAAGCAACATCGAGGGCAGTGACCATCATCATCATGGGATCACCACAATAAGGGTGACCCCTGTAGAAGGCAGCGAGATCGGCTCAGAGACCCTGTCCATTTCCTCTAGCCGTGACTCGACACTTCGGAGAAAAGGTAATATCATTTTAATACCCGAAAGAGGCAGCAGCCCGGAGAATACCAGGAATATCTTCTACAAAGGAACATCTCCAACAAGAGCTTACAAAGAATGAGGGCTGGTGCTTCAGCCAAAACAACAAATGCCACTACAATCAATACTGTTTGGGTGCAAGCGTTGCACTCTCTTTATTTTTAGAGCTGATGCCGAAATATTCTTGATGTGCCAACTATTGACCATCAGCCTGACTGTTTATGGATGTTGCTGATGTGTAGTGATTGTGCATGAATTTGTGAATTTCATGTCGCGGGGGGAAAAAGCACAATGCAAGAACCTAGTGAAGGGGAGGAAGCTTTTGTGTTCAGAATCAAAATGTTTTTCCAGTGGGATCTTTGTCAGCAAAAAGAGCGGTATTAAATCTAGACCGCTTATTTCCTAAATGTGCCAACTTTTCAACTTCTCTCTATTTCATGGTCAAAGGGAAGCGGTTTTTTTTTTAAATAAGCAAAAGCTGTACCAGAGTTGTACTTCATCTTTGCGGGTTTTGCACCAAAATTTAATACCAAACGGTGCTGATTCTAACTTTACATTTTTAGAAAACTTCTACTCCTGTGCAGCTCTCTAAACACTATACATTTTGATGTGCGAGTTCTTTCCGAGTATTCTAGCTGAAAACATCATGCTAACTGCATTCATTTAGAATAGAAAAGTATCAAGAATCAATACAGCTTTGCTATAGTGCAGTTTTCATCTCAAACAATTGCAAAAGTTTTGTGTAGTTCTTTGAAAGATTTTCTGGAGCCAAAACAAAAAAAAACAGAAACAAAAGGTGATATTCCATGAAAGTTGAATATATATTTTTTTTCTCCTGAGTTAGTTTAGTTTTTGCTTTTCTCCAAACTTTATTCAGTCACAGGTGCTATAGAGATAGATGTTGCTTTTTAACGAGATACTTGGGGTTAATTTAAATATTGTGCTTTTTTTAAAAAAAAATAGGGATCTCTTACGGCACTAATTCAAATTCTTCATTTTGGACAGGGTTCTCAGTTTGCTTCATGGCTCACATTTTTCTTTTTTCAGTTCATCGTTGGTTAGCTAGCACTTCACCCTGATCACTGCCACTGTGTTGTAACAGTGCAAATAAATCTTACAAGTCAGATTGCCTAATCAATTAGCAGGCATGGCCTTAAACATAGGAACATCATAGACAAACGACAAAGGACCATTGTTATTCTTATCCCAAAAACTGGGTTGAACTTCTGCTTCCAGAAGTGACCTGAATTTAATGAAGGAGCCCGATTAGAAGATCCAGGCAATCGTAATAGGCTTATCTTAATCTCCCATGGCTGGTAAAATAGTCAGTGGAAATGAGAACTGAAATTAAGTTGCCGAATCCTCTCCCGTATGATAGTTTGCTATCTTAAGTGCTTAAAGCCAGATTACATTAGATCACCTGTCCCTCTTTCTTCTGCATCAGTGTTGAACCTCTGCCTCCCTCTGAGTTCCTAATATACTGTACTAAAAAGGATTTAATAGTTCTGATGTCAATGAAAGCAATGGCTGAAGTAACTTGTAGCTGACTATCTGGTGGCCTGTGACAATGTGAGATATTGGATAAATCTCCTATCCAATAGATGGGCTGGTCTTGTCATTTGGGGACAACCACAGATAAAATCGATCCTCGCACTCACACAGAGAAGGGGTTCTCTTAGTCCACGGGTGTCAAACTCGATTCCGTCACGTGACATATCGTGACATGTTTTGCCTTTGTGGGGCCGGGGTGGGCATGGCCTGCACGTGATGCATCCGGCCCACAGGCCGCCAGTTTGATACCCCTGCCTCAGTCATTTGGAATATAAAATGACCCTTCAACTACTTGCATCATGTTCATCAATCAGTGTTTTTTTTATTTAAAAAAAAAACACCATGCCCAGTAACCATCAAACAAATATAAAAATGCTGCATTGTGCTACCACCACTCATATTCAGTTAATATAATTTTCAATTAGGAATATAATTCTTTTACCCTAGACTAATAAATTATGGACAAATTTATTTATTTTGGGTCCATGTCACATCCTATGTTCATTTTTTACCTCATAAGCCATATCTCTATAAATTCTTTCATCCTACGTGGATATTTCAAATTAAATACTGTAGGTTCTTAGAAAACAAATTTGTTATTTTTCCATAAAACAGGCATCTTAAACCTGTTTTTAAGCTAATAAAACTGCCAGCATATTCAGGAAATGCGAAACCCAACTAATAATGCAATGGCTCATCTGTACATTAATCTAGGAGTTCACATCAGTACACTCAACCAGGAAAGAAAATTGAGAGGTATCTGGCATCTAGCGTTTGGAAGGTCCAATCCAAATCCTTATGTTCTAGAAACCTAAATGGGCCAACATCAACTATAGTTTCTCGATTATATTTCCCATTCTCCCTCCAAAGAGCTTTGAGTGACAATCTAGCCCCGTGATGGCAAACCTATGGCATGAGTGCCACAGCTGGCACGCAGAGCCCTCTCTGCGGGCACACGAGCCATCGCCCAGCTCAGCTCATGCCTCCCTCCGGCCACATGCATGCCTCTTGCAAGCCAGCTGATTTTCGGGATGTGCGGAGGGCACATGCGGGAGACGCAAACGCATGTGAGATGGGTGGGGATTGTGTGCGCAACCATGGGGGACGGGTCGCGCATGGGGGGCAGCGCCCCTCACGGCCCATTTTTCGTCCCAGGAGGCTGCAGGGAGGCCTACTAGGCCCAAAATGGGGCGTGAGGGGTGCGCATGCATGGGCAGGGGGAGCGTGGAGGGGTTGCATGCACATGCACGGGGTAGCGTGGGGGGTCATGCACGCATGCGCAGGGGGCGCATTGCATTATGGGTGCCGGCACCCACACGTACTTTCGGCACATGACGACAAAAAGGTTAGCCATCACTGATCTAGCCTCATTTCTATCCTATTGGAAAGAATTGGAATCCAATCTATCTCTCAGCAACCTGTTGATTTTTCTTGTTAACAACAAAAACACTACATAATGCAAGAACATTTTGGTCATAATCATGCAGTTAAGCTATTTTATCTATTAAAACGGTATTTAAAAGCACTTCAAAAGCAAAATGCAAACATTGTACTTTCCACTACTTTTTTTTAAAATGATGACAGAGGGGGGCAGATTATTTATTATACTCTATTCATTGAATGCATATCCCTTTTTCTACCGGGAGCATAAGGCAGCAAATCCTCTTGCGTTCCCCCTCACACATCCCTGTAAGCTCAGAGAGCCAACAGCAGTGCAACTGTTCCCACCACTTAGTAGTGGCTCTCTCAAGGCAAAGGTCCTTACAAAGCTTGCTTACCTAAGATTCTTTCATCTAGCACAACTATGCTGAAACTTAGCCTGCAGTCCTGCAAAAGACGGGTGTTCTTTTTAGACAATCATTCTGAAATCTATTGTGAGTTACACTGCAAGCAGTTATTTCTTGCATAGCCCACGATAGCATTGAGGAGCTAACATCTCTCGTTGGATTAGATCAGGGGTCAGCAACCCGCAGCTCTGGAGCCGCATGTGACTCTTTCATCCCTTTGCTGCGGCTCCCTGTCGTCGGTCAGCACCACAATTTTGAGAGGAGGTTCCGGTTAGGGTGGGGGGAAGCAGGGCGTGCCAGGAGGAGACTCTATGGCAAGGAGCGGGTTTTCCGTTCAGCTCCACAATTGATAGGGCTTTCGGTTAGGACAGGTAGAGGAAAAAGGATGCCGTGCTAGGAGGAGACTCTATGGTGGGGAAACGGGACTTCCGGTCGACTCCAGAATTGAGCGGGAGGCTTCCAATTATGACCTTTGTGGCTCTTTGAGTGTTTAAGGTTGCTGACCCCTGGATTAGATGGAGAGGAAGGCATTATCAACGACACCATTTAGAACAGATGAGAATGATGTCTTGAGATATGCATCTCGAAACAGACCTACATTCCATTTCTTCCAGTCCCAAACTGGTCATCACACATCCCTAATCCCAATCCAGTTCAGGAATAAACCATACAATCCTGATTGCTGGGTGCAGGCATCCAGCCGATATATATTTTTATGTCCAATGCTCTTGTACCAACAGCTCCTTGCTTTATGTTGAACATTTGATAAGGGTAGAGACTTCAACTCCCAGAATTCCTGAGCCAATCATGCTAGCTCAGGAATTCTGGGAGTTGAAGTCCACAAGTCGTAGAAGAGCCAACTTTGCCTACCCCAGTGGAGCAGCCCTGCTTTTTTCAGAGGAGGCTCACATCTAGTCTTTAACTAGAATATCATGCCATGAGCTGCACTCAAAAAGTAGGTAGGACCAAATGCACTAAACTTGATTTCAATGTTGGTACAATTCAAACTTAATATACCATATACAATTATATGGTATATTAGAATTTCTTCTTCTCTCATATTAAAAAGTGTAATTTGGTGGCTAGTTTGAGATGCTTGCTGGAGCTCTTGAGGCTACGTTTTTGCCCTAGCTGGATTGGAGGATTGACTGTCTATTTACAGCATTTAATGTTAAATATAGTATTGATCTTTTTCTCCAGAGGAAAGGCTTTTCGGATTCTTGGCTAAGATTAAGTGTTTTTACTCTGATCAATTCTGATGAACTGTTGACTCGGAGGCAGAGGGGATTACGTTTTGGTTTATTAAACTGGAAAGTCTTCAAAAGACTTAACAGTACATAGCATGCAGTCATTGCTAGTTACTAAAGTCCTCGTCATGCGTACCACTCTCAGTTGTACTGAGCTCATCAGGACTTGTGCTTCAATGAATAAATATAGGATTGCGATCTGAACAACTGCAATAATACAAGCACTCCAAATGGCCATTTTAGATAACATCTCTTTTTTTTCTGTTGCATGTTTATGTTTTTGGAGGGAGTGGTTGCTTTTCTTTAATTATCCTTCTTGCTTTGCTTTAGTTAGCCAACCATATATAAATAATTGTGAGTTGTTACTTGGACTCTAAATTTTGCTGCACTCTTTCAACAGCAGCGATACTTTTCCTATCTAAACTTTTCCTACTTTACCAGCCAACGATTTTAAAAGCACTTGCAAAATCATTGAAATTACATTCTTTATTTAAAATACTTAAGATACTTTTTTACACAGAAGTGCCAAAGGCTACTCTTTTTAATAACGGCTTCTCAGTAATTACATTAAAGAACAAAAAGTGTAATAAGAATAGTAATCTACATTGAGATTCTAACTTCTGTTTGTATATCATCTGTGAAGCCTTTTGTAAAACAAATCTTTGTTTACATTCCACTGATACCTTAATTTCAAAACAAATCAAATTGACAGGTGGCATCTTCGAGTTTTTTTCTTACTTGCTGAAAGGGGCACCAATTTCTTTGTTAGGCTGTGCTTTACTAAGAAAAAAAAATTGGGTAAAATACAGAATATGTTTTTAAATGAGAATTCTATATAAAGTATTGTGTTCTAATAAAATGTTATGCACTGTTTTAAAAACAAACAAACTTTGTAAATTGCTATAAATGTATTTTGTTAAATAAGTACAAAATTCAATGCTACTGTGTGAGTTTATTGTGCTAATATCATTAAAAATGAATATTAATTCCGCATTGAAGTTGAGAGGTCTTATTTGTGTGTCCAAGAAGTATTTGTTCCTTTCTTTCCCCATATTACTAAATATATATGGCCTTTTCTTAAAAGAGGGGACGGGGCATTTCAAGGCCATGAGCAACAACTAATAGAGTAAAATCTGAAGGGACTCCTCTTCCCTCCCCTCTCTTTCCTTTCATTTTTCCTTTCCTTTCCTTTTTTCCTTTCTTTTCCTTTCTTTCCTTACCTTTCAAACAAGAGACAGAAAATCAAAGGTTTTCTTTTTTAAAAAAACATGTACAAATTTTGTGCTGTTATTATATCAAAATACGTACGATGTTACTGCTCCCATCAACAGAGCAATTAAAAAACAAGAGACAGCAAATTTCTGGAGTGGCCATTATAGCCAATGTACTAGTGGTGGGTTCCTACCGTTGCGGGCAACTCTATAGCACCGGTAGCGGCCCGCTGGTGACGTCACTGTACCAGTGCAGTTGGTTGCCGGTGCCTGGGCACCGCCATTTTTTTTTAAAAAAATTATTCTGTGCATGCCCAGAAGCCGAGCTTCCGGCACTGCGCATGCGCTGCCTTCCTACCCCACAGTGAGTCCAAGCAGGGGAGGATGGCTGAGGGAGCGCGTGAGACGCTGAAAGAACGGGCAGCGGGAGCTATCTCCATTCCCCTCCCTTCAGCAGTCCAAGAAGCCACGAACGCGCGGTGATGATCCTAGGCATTTTCGCACGTTTGAGGCTTCTCGAGCTGCTGAGGGGAGGGGGAATGGGCAGCAGGACCTATCTCAATTCCCCTCCCTTCAGCAGTCCGAGAAGCCACGCCCACCCGGTCACATGGCTGGCAAGCTACGCCCACCCGGTCACATGGCTGGCAAGCCACACCCACAAAATAAGCCACACCCACAGAGTGGTAGTAAAAAAATTAGGAACCCGCCCCTGCAATGTACGTGTGTGTGTGTTTGTGTGTGTGTGTGTGTGTGTGTGTGTGTGTGTGTGTGTACAGTATAGCAGGGAGAAATCAAGATGGCGGCAACGACTGTGATTAAAATCCCACCATTTTTTCCTGTGTCAAATGTAAAAGGGGATGGAGCTTCAATCACAGCTATTATGCTGGTATTTTGACCCCTCACTTGTGGCCAATCCTGGCCATCCTAATCCAGCACTGCAAATACCGGTAATGGCTTTAAATCTAGTCTTTTAAAAGCTAAATGCTCTGTATTGTCTTCCCTTAATAGACAAATGGATGGATCTGCCCACTTATACAAAGAAGATACACTTGTCATAAGAAACTATTTCAGACAGAAAACCAACTTGAGCTTTATATATAAATACTCCTTAAAACATTTACTTGGCTGTGGGAAAAAAATTAAAAGTTCAGCTAAAATGTATGTTACATCAAACCGTGATTGTGTAGTTTTATTTCCTTAATTAGGATACCAATGTGTGTTGCAAACTCATTCCATACGAAGAGGAAGGAATAGTATGTATGTTCACTGCATTGAGTCACTTATAAAGTAATAAAGGTGGGGAAAATTATAAATAAATAAACTTCAAGTAAACTCCCAGGAGGGAGAAGCCTAACTATATTATCTTTGTTAAATCGGCTAATCTCTAGAGAAGGTTCTATGCACAATTTGTAAACTGAGTAGTTTCAACCACAAATTAAGATTCACAAGCAGGGCCAAGAAAAATCTAGCCCAGCCTGAATGCAAAAAAGAGAGAAAGCACCCAATACATTCAAAATAAGTCAGAGAAACAAACCAGAAGGGAAATGGTTTATTAAATGGTCATCTATTTTAGAAGTGAACAGGAAAATCCATTTGCAATTTAATCTCCTTAAAATCTATTTCCCATAATGCTGTTATCTATCTGAAATACTGACCTAAATTCAAATCACCATATGCCGAAACGCACAACTTTGTAATACTGTTGAAAAACAAAGCCTATACAACATTGTCTGAAGTAGAATCCAAAAGATACAGAAAGGATAAAATGGACCAGGTTTAGCCTGGGGAGACAGCTTTATGTGATCAACTGCAAAGATGCCCAAATTTACTTCCACAGTGATCAGATCTCTGTTGCTAGAGTGACGGGGCAGAAGATCTGTTGTCATGGAAACCAATCAGCATCCTATCAGCTGGTTTTTGATAGCTTTATTGACTGCGAGCCCAGGTTCGGTATCTCAGAGTACGGCTTCAAAATCTATAATTCATTGTTCCTATTTTATTTCTCAATCTAGAAAGATGACCACAGCATTGCAAATGTGTGGTTTTCAGTCTAGTTCCACAGTACGGGGGGGGAGGGGGGAGTTAGGTTTGCTATATCTGCTTTTGAGTTTTCCAAATATGAATGAAAATTGAAGAAAAACTGGAAGATAGGCAATAGAAAATATATATATAGCTGATGGAGAAGAAACCTGTACTTTGACAGGAAGGGGCTCATTTCTAGACTGTCAAAGATTTCATTCAATTTCTATTTTCTGTTCCCATGGCAACTAATCTAGTTATCTGCTTATAGATAGCTGTTTAGATTGCAGCTTTATGGAAATGCAGTGTTTAATCATCCCTTAGCATTAACAGGGAAAAGGAATGCTGAAGTCAAGAGAAATGTTCTCTATGGACATCTAGCAGTTGGACTGCTGATGTGCAGAAGACCTTGCTGAACACAAGAGTAAAGAGGAGTTACACATCAAAAGTATGTGATACCCAAGTGAACACTTAGGGGGTTGATCACTACTGAAATATGCATGGTTCTGCTATCAATAATTTATCAACTCTACAGTTGCTGCCTTCTGAATTAATTAAACCTTGTTGGATCTTCTCACTCAAGCCCTTTCTCACAGCACGCAAAAGCAACCCAAAATGTCTTCTTCGTACGGCAGCCATGAGACAAGTTTTTTCAATGCACAGCAAGTTCACCAACTGTATGATATGCTTATGTACTACACAGGGGTGGGTTCAACTTACCTTCGCCACCAGTTCGCATTGTGATGATGCGCGCGCACGCGCTCCACTCGCGCGATTTCACTTCCGCGCATTCTCAGAAGCAGGAATTAGCCCAAAACACAGATAAGGAGCTCATCAACTGTGCTTCGGGTGAAGAAATAAAGGTCGGTATTCACCCGCGGGCGGGTGGGAGAGCTCTTTTTCAAGCCGCGTAAGAGGAAAAATCCAAAAAAAAGATGGTGGCATACACGGAACGGCACCGACAGTGACGTTACCAGTGGGTCGCTACTGGTTTGGGCGATCCGGTCCAAACCGGGAGGAACCCACCCCTGGTACTACAACAAAACTATATCACTGCGTAGGGTGGGTTTCTTGGTAGGGTGGCCATAGGGGATGATGGTGAGAATTGTAGTTCAGCAGTTTTGGATAAGAATCAGGTAGGCAGAAACTGGTTTATTCTAACCAGCATCGGATTTCCAGTAAAAGGCAGTAGTGTAACCACTTCCCAGAAAGTCTTTTATTTATAGATATAAAATATAAAGTGGATTATTAAGAAATTTTGTACTATAATAAAAGCAAACGTGCAATATAAATTTAAAGAGAAGAAAAAATAAGGAAAGGAAAGAAAGGCACTATAATAATGTAGACTTCTATTTAAATAGCAACATATTTTTTCTAAATATAGAGCTTTTGAATCTCATATTTACATTGCCTATAGATACCGATTCATTTTTTCTGACTGTGATTTAATGATATCAGTCAGAGACACTCTCTAAATTAGGAACAGAATAATTTTGAGAAGAAACTCAGTTTGGTGTAGTGATTAAGGCATCGGCCCTATATCTAATTTTCTGTACACAAAACTGAATGAGAATGTTGCAGCTAAGACAAGTCAAAGATTGATAACTCAATCTTTCTATTTAAAAAGTAAACAGATAAATTCCTGGTGACTACAAGGACAAGTCTGTGTTGTTTTCTTAGCAATGATATGGACACCATCATGTTTTCCAGGTTTTTTTTTCAACTATTAAATCTAGTCCTTAAGACTGGATTTCCTCCCATCATGCAGTAAGCAGTTTTCTTGGCAATATTTTTCAGAAATGGTTTGCCATTGCCTCCTTCCTGGGCTGAGAGAAAGTGACTGGCCCAAGGTCACCCAGCTGTTTCATATCCAAGGTAACACTAAGGTTCAAGGTCTTCCCATTTCTAGCCAATGCCTTAATCACTATATCAAACTAAGTCTCTTCTCAAAATGAATCCGCTCCTAATTTAGAGAGTGTCTGTGAATGATGATATTAAATCACAATTAAAAAAATGAATTGGTTCTATATGCAATGTAAACATAAAAATATGAGAATCTAGAGGAAATAAATGGAAACCACAACAAAATTACATGTAAAAAATAACTTCTTATGTGTTGCCTTTCTAAATATGTATGAACATTTATTTAACTAACATACATAGTTGCCCATCTCATTAAATGTGATTCTGGGCGGTATACAAACAAACAAAACAGCCATTAAAAGCAATTAAACACAATTATCAATTCGATGGTGTTTATGACATGAGCGTGCAACAAAGACTTCAGTCGTCCTATCATACCCAGAAAAGAGGATTAATTAAGAGGATGTCAAACCAATTTAAGTTTGCTTTTAAATCATTCAAAAATTACCCACAATAGTTCTTTATTTAACCTGTGTTAAACATTTCCTTGATTTTGCAGAAGAGGTGTGCTGTATTGCCCAAATGCTGGAAGATTTTGTATTATATGAGACCTAAATGAGTAAACATCAAAAGCTTCTGGGGAAAATAATAAAGCAATCCTAAGTCTTATGGGTGAATTCACTCATAAATCTGTGCAGCTTTTTGGCAATCACAGCATAATGTTAGTTGGAATCTCAAGGTATTAGCAGTTTGGATAGAAAGTTATGAAGGTAGTCCTACATAGTAATCAGTAAGATCAATAGGAGTCCAGGTTAATAAATGAAGATAGTAAATAAGATCAGCAGGGACCCCAGTTTAATAAGTCAAGACATCAGGTGGCTATAAATTACAAAGGAAGAATTTGGCCTGGCATTGAAGAGAGAAAAGACTACACAACTGCCAACAGAACTGTGAAGTGGTCAGATCCAGGGGTGCTTCAGATTATTTGCTACCTGGATGGAAGAGCCTTTATTCTCCCATATCTGAGCTACACAAATCCAAGTAAACACCAGGCGGCAGCAAATTGTAATGGTATGTGGGAGTGACCGTAGATAAGACAAGAGGCAGCTAAGGCCCCAGAAGGAATGTGGGCATGGCAAACATCTCAGAAGGGATCTTCCTAGTGTCTTGGACTGTGAAGTCCCAAAGGTGCTTCTTCAAGAGGCAACTGGACTTTCTGGTTTTTCTTTGAAGACATTTCGCTTCTCATCCTAGAAGCTGCTTCAGCTCTCTCTGAAGAAGCTTCTTGGATGAGAAGTGAAACATCTTCAAAGAAAAACCAGAAAGTCCAGTTGCTTCTTGAAAAAACACCTTTGGGATAACCATGACCTGGATGACTGAGAATCTCCATAGCTATTCGGACTGTGAAGGTGAGTGGGGGGGGGAATGTACTTTCAGACTTGCAAGATTCTGTTAATATAACCTTACAATAAAGTCAGGACTGGTATCTCTGGTTGTGTTTGTTGTCTATACCTCACAAGGCTGACACAAATAATTTTCTGTATCTCTCTGCTGGCTTTCAGTGGTCATCTAGATTTTTGCAATACAGATGTAGCAGCCCTACCTGCCCTTTCCTCCTGCACATGCTTTGCTCAACAGTATCAGCAGCAGTGGCACCACTCACTCTCCAAACGATCAAGTGAGCCGAGGTGGCGCAGTGGTTAAAGTGCAGCACTGCAACCTACTTCAGCTGACTGCTAGTTCAGCAGTTCAGCTGTTCAAATCTCACCGGTTCAAGGTTGACTCAGCCTTCCATCCTTCTGAGGTCGGTAAAATGAGAACCCAGATTGTTGGGGGCAATATGCTGAACTCTGTAAACCGCTTAGAGAGGGCTGTAAAGCACTATGAAGCGGTATATAAGTCTAAGTGCTATTGCTATTGCTATTGCTAAGTGATGTTTGGCCTTCTAAATAGCATCTGAGGTGACGTGGTAGCCAGCATGGCAATCAGTGGTGGGTTCCCACCGGTGCGGTCCAGTGTGCCGTTCCGGTAGGGACCCGCCAATTGCGCAATTTGCACGTGACGGCTCCGGTGCCGTCTTCGCCGGTCCGTCACGCAGCGCCATCTTTTTCCCTGAATTTTGGGCTTTTTTACTTCCTGCGCATGCGCGGAAGCAAGAAAATCAACAAAATCGCGCGCTTGCGAGCGTCCCCTCATGAGATTTCAGCGATCGTTTGCTTCCTGTGCATGCGCGGAAGCAAAATTGCACAAGGGGACGCACGCGTATAGTGAGCGAGCATGCGCATGCACAAAACATGATGATGCACGCACAGCGCACCGGTAGCCAGGTAAGAGGAACCCGCCCCTGATGGCAACCTATTCCAGACAGCAAGACGTCTTTGGTGCACTCATATAGCTCTTTATACGGTGGCTTAGAAAAGTAATGAGTGTAATTTAAGCCCAATTTTCCATTCATCTGGGTTCGCCCTAAAGCAGCTGCTTCATTTCACTTAACAATTGGGCTAGATCTTCTTTTAAAACACACACACACATACACATACACACACACACACACACACACCCCAAGCATTTAGCGTTCCCATAAAGGCAATGTGTTAAACTGTGTCTGATTATGAACATTTCTACAAACTTTCCACATAATAGAATGTGAGTTAAACATGCAAGGGGGCATTTAAAATACAAGCTAGAGATCTCTCCTGAACTTAGTAGCGTCAGATGGAAAGCACTCTCCTCCTGCTAACTAGCCATGAACCTCAGCAACCACTACAATTGCCCTGCGATGCCCTTTGGGAAACCTGAAATGTGGAGAGAAGTATATACACTCCCATTCCTGACACTGTCAAGAGGGGTGAGGAACCTCAGCCAGTAGGACAAATGGAGACATGTAAGCCTCAATCTTTTGAATCTCCACACAGCTGTAGACCACCACACAGCTGTAGACATTTATTATTTGCCACTCTGTAGCCCAGTTGCAAAACTGATTTAACTTTGCATAAACTGTGAAGATGCAATGTTTGGATAAAAAGGTGTTCCTGTGGTCAACCCAAGAAAAGTTAGAGTTCCAGTTAGGGGTGAAATTCAAAAATTTTCCCTACTGGTTCTGTGGGCGTGGCTTGGTGGGATACTGCAAAATACCCATTCCCTCCCCACTCCAGGGGAAGGATACTGCAAAATACCCATTCCCACCCCACTCTGGTGCCAGCCAGAGGTGGTATTTGCCGGTTCTCCGAACTACTCAAAATTTCTGCTACCGGTTCTCCAGAACCTGTCAGAACCTTCTAAATTTCACCCCTGGTTCCAGTCCTATTTGTATCTCTTTTCCCTGTCTCTAGCTTTATCAGCTGCTGGAGTGCAGGGTTCCAGATAAATACACTTCCATCCCATTTTGTTTTGCACAATATACAATAAATGATGTCACATAAAATACTCATCTCCTTCTACGGGTACCTAACGTTCTAGGAACCTGAAGAACTGAGAGCCATTTCAGCTATCTGTGGGCTGCTAAAGTCTGCATGCCATTAAACGGCCTGGATGGTGACCACAAGAATCCAACCCTGATGACATTTTGTGGCAATCCACATTTTTGAAGCCCAGATAGGGTAGCTCTAATTTAAATTGTAAGAGCATTAAGTAGGTAATTAACCCTAATAACTAACACTATTCTTCAGCTATTATAAGAGCCGAGGTGGCGCAGCGGTTAGAGGCAGGTACTGCAGGCCACTTTAGCTGACACTGATCCGCAGGTCAGCGGTTCAAATCTCACCGGCTCAAGGTTGACTCAGCCTTCCATCCTTCCGAGGTAGGTAAAATGAGGACCCAGATTGTTGGGGGCAATATAAATATACATTGCTTACTGGTGTAAACCGCTTAGAGAGTGCTTGCACTGTGAGGCGGTATATAAATCTCACAAATAAACAAATAAAATAATTTTTTACCGGTAGCTCCAAAAGTGTTGACATTCATTCATTCATTCATTCATTCATTCATTCATTCATTCATTCATTCATTCATTCATTCATTCATTCATTGAATTATCTCACCTATCTCCCACAGTGGTCCTAGACAGCTCACAACAACCAATAAAAGCAACATGATGAAAATAGATCATACCCTTCCCACCACCCATAATCTTGATCCCTGATTTAATCTCATACTAGTCCAATGCTTGGGGGAAGAGTCAGGTCTTCGTGACCTTCCAGAAGGCTAAAAGGTAGACACCCCAACAGATGTGACAGGCTTCTCCAAAGGGCATGAGCAACTCTAGAGAAGGCACACTTCTGAGGTTCCATGGAGAAGATGCACCTCTGAGGTCCAACCAGATAACATTTGAGGGAAGGGACCTGAAGCATACCCGTATTTAGTGGGACAGGCAGACAATCTCAAAGAGAGGCCGTCTGCAAGTCCCCTGGCCTTGTGCCATGTGTGACTTTGAAGGTGATGACCAGCATCATGAATTCCACCCAGAAAGCAAATGAGATCCAGCGCAGTTCACTCAACAGCAATGCAACATGGGCAAACCATGGAATGCTCAAAACTGCATGTGCCACTGCCCTCTGGACCAACTGGAGCTTCCAGATGGTCTTCGATGAGAGCATCAAGTCTAGTTCTTTGCAGAAGATAACAGGAGTTACTAAGGCATGAATGAGCAAAGCATCCTACATCATGGAAAGGGAGAAGAGAAAAATGGCTTCAACAAGCAACTTCTACCTATTTCAGTGCCTTCAATTTGCAGAGGACATCTCCTTAACTTTTTCTGAACTCAGTGCTGGTATAGGAGACTTCCCAGAAACCTTATGTATGGCTGCAGGCCATACTGGGAAATTAAAATTCTGAAAGAAGTCAATGGCAAGATCCTTGTATTTTTGTTGCCAAGAAAACCACACCGATACATCCATGAAATTATCAAGAGTTAAGCTCAACCTGAAGGAAATTGCCTCCGTTGTAAGATCAATTTAGCTCCCCTATTGATGGGACCAGCCATTCAGTATGTTCAGTATATTAGGTTTTGTGCATTGCAAGTACTTAAGTCAGGTTCGGATTGCCATCTGAAAGCAATGGTGCAAGATCACATCAAGCAGGATATTAGATACCATTCTTCCAAATCTAATAGTTCAGGATTCTCGTAATAATAATGATATATTTACTCATTTGAAATTCAATGTTCTATCAGCCTTACTTAAAATCCTGCTTGGATGCAATTGCTACTTTCTCCCCAGATAGCTTTCCTGAATACTCAAGCGGATTCCCCTCAAAACAGAAGGTAGCTTGTGTGTTTTCGTAAAGCACAGCTAGTTTATGGAAAATGTAAGAGGCTGCTTTGTGTAGCTATTACTGGAGGATGTTTTAATGGCTTGGGTCAAGCAGATAACACAGAGGCTTCCTCTCATTTCACAGATCGGCCTGACCTTATCACACTCTCACAAACTGCAGCTTGTCTCCCCTGCATAAATGAAAAGGCTTTCTGTCTCTCCAGAATATGAGGATTCAATTACATTAAGAAGCGATTAATCCAGAAGTTCAGCTATTCACTGGGGCTTGCAAAGTCTGCTGCCAAGAGTACAACAGTATTTCGGCAAACAGAGGTCTCCATTTCCACAAATCGCCAGTCAATCATGCTCTAAACCAAATGAGGATTTCAGTAAATTGCGTCATTTGATTTTATCACATAAGAAAATAATATCAGGAATACAGCCCTTCATTCTCTAGAGCAGTGTTGTTCAACTATGACAGCTTTAAGATGTTGGACTTCAATTCCCAATATTCCCCAGCAGCATGCTGGCTGGAGAATTCTGGGAGTTGAAGTCCACACATCTTAAAGTGATTCAAGTTTGAACAACACTGGTTTAGATGCACTGAAGAGTATTGGTGCAATATCAGGTGACTCTCTGCATCTTCTTTTTTGAATTATGTATCTAAGTGCCAGTGTTGATGTTTTCATTTTAAAAGCTGGTTTCCAATATAATTTATTAAACGCCTCCATAACCCCATATTCTTAAGAATTAAAACTAAAGTCATGCAGATAGTTTGCAAGCTATTTTTCTTAGTAAGTTTTTCAGCATAAATGTATCAAGGAAATCATTAATTTCTCCAGAAACCTAAGTGAGTTCCAGAATTTTGAAACAGTGGAGTTTTGATGGTTACCATAATCTTCCAAGGCTTCACAGATAACCAGTAATACATAAATACATGTGCATACAGAGAGAGGGGAGGAGAGAGGTCTTTCATAAGATACATTCAAAAATCAATTCAGGACAATCATTTCCTGTTTCCTCATTTCTCCAGTAAGTGTTGTGTAGAATGCCTGCATATTAGGATTCAGACTCTTGAATTTGCTAAATATCTTAAATGCCATATTTACCGTATTTTTCGGAGTATAAGACGCACCTTAGTTTTGGGGGAGGAAAATAGAGAAAAAATCTACCTAGCAGGTATTCATCTGGCTAGTGTCCTTAGTCTGGTCAGCTTCAGCACATTATTTTATCCCCTGGTTAGGGCTGAAAAAAATCTTCTTCAGAGGGAGTAGCAATGAAAACAAGCCTGCAAAGACTTAGGGCTGGAAAAAACTTCTTCAGAGGGAGTAAGAATGAAAAAATCCTGCAAGCCTGGAAGATCGTTAGCACCTCTTTAGGGCTAAAAAAAACCTTTTTCAGAGGGAGTAGCAATGAAAAAATCCTGCAAGCCTGGAAGATCGTTAGCACCTCATTAGGGCTGGGGAAAAAAAGGCTTTGAAAAAGCTACATTTGGAGTATAAGACGCACCCAAATTTTCACCCTCTTTTAGGGCGGGAAAGGTGTGTCTTATACTTCAAAAAATACGGTATTTGAAATTGCAAAGATATGTGTATACATGAGAACAAAAAAACCCAACAAGCAGATAGATGTACATGTAGATGTTGATATACTGTAGCTATAGATGTAGATGATGTAGATGTAGATGTAGACGTAGACATAGACATAGACGTAGACGTAGACGTAGATGAAGACATAGACGCAGATGTAGAGATAGACATAGACTAGACATAGGCATAGATGTAGATGTAGACATAGAGGTAGAGGTAAATGTAGACATAGATGTAGATGTAGTTAGACAGGGAGAGGGAGAGAGAAAAAGAGACAGAGATACTCTTCTCACCCCTATGTGTGGTATGTATCTGCTTTAATCTCGGGTCTTCTATCAGAGACTAGGAAGTTTGAGGATTTTGGACAGAATCTTAGCTGTGCTTAGCACTGCACTCTTCTGGCAGAGAGCTCTGATGTCATTCCTAGGATCTATTGGAGCCACGCTCCCAGCTTAGGATTCACAACCCAAGTGCTCCTACCACTATTATATAACAAGTACAATCAAGACACCCATAAATTGTATCTCTAGATCTAGATCTATGAGATTACTTGGGAGTTGTTTTGTAAGAGCAGCCACAGCATGTTCCCAATTTTCAAATATACTCATTGAACTCTGGTGGCGCAGTGGTTAGAATGCAGTACTGCAGGCTACTTCTGTTGACTGCCAGCTGCCTGAAATTTGGCAGTTTGAATCTCACCAGGCTCAAGGTTGACTCAGGCTTCCATCCTTCCGAGGTTGGTAAAATGAGGACCCAGATTGTTGGGGGCAATATGCTGATTCTGTAAACCACTTAGAGAGGGCTGTAAAGCACTGTAAAGCGGTATATAAGTCGAAGTGCTATTGCTATTCTATATATTTAATCCAGCACATTCAAAAACTGTAACTAAACATTCTTGATCCAGGTAGATTCCTGCTTTGTTGGCTTGTGTTGTCATCAATTCCACGTATCCTTGCAGGAAATCAAATATGTTCAAGCAAAATCTTTTCTAACAGAAGATAACAGAAGATTCATACTGATTTTTCAGCCAGCATGGTCAAAGAAATTTTGGGAGTTTTTGTCCCGTGTCTGGCTGGGAAGCAAATTCTAAAACCTATATGCCATTTCTCCCCTTATTTATTAATTTTTTAAAAACGTAGTAAATGCATACACTGAGTCAACCTTGTCTTCACTGAGTAACATATACTGTACACACACACACACACACACACACCTATATGAAATAGGAATTGTATTGCTAACACATATGGAGGGAAGCAGATGGGGGAAACCCACAATAGGAAACATTTGGTGTGTCAGTATCTGTAAACCAGTGATACCTATTCCCTATGTAGAATACAGAAATACTCCAGGTGGGATGTGAACCAACTTAGTGTTTAATTTTCAAAATTGTCAAATTTCAGAGTCATCATCGTAATTCAAAAACAAGGGATAAAGTGGGAACTTCTAAAACCAACAGCCAATCTCTAGCCATCAACACACCAATCAACCAATAGGAAGGCACCACAGAAATATGACTCATAGCCCAAAGCACATATTCCAGTAGACCAGAGGTCTGCAACCTTAAACACTCAAAGAGCCATTTGGATCCGTTTCACACAGAAAAGAAAACACCAGGAGCCACAAAACCTGGGTCGGTGTGGCCAACTCAATATCACTCACTTCCACCAGTCACATGACCCCCCCCCCCAAGCCAGCCTACCCAGCCGGTCATTAGGGCAGAGAACCGGTTGTTAAAAAACACTGGGAACCACAAAACCCTTTTGACATCTCTCTCTCTCTCCCTCCCTCCCTCCCTCTCCCTCTCTCCGTCCCCTCTCTCTGTATCTCTCTATGTCTCTCTCTCCCTCTCTCTCTCTGTATCTGTCTCTGCCCCGGCCGCTTCTCCATCCCCCACCATCGCCCTTACCTTCTCAGGCCAGGCAAGGAGTGACTGGCAGGGGAGGGTGAAGGGTGGGGCCAGGCAGTGGTGGGATCACCCAACGGAGCCACAGCAGAGAGCCCAAAGAGCCGCATGCGGCTCCGGAGCCACAGGTTGCTGACACCTGCAGTAGACAGAAATTCCCTGAAGATGGGCTCCAGCATGTGTCTGAAAGCTCAGAAGAGTGGACCTCTGGTCTCAGTTCACAGACTCAGGATGGATCTTGCACCATTATCCTGGGACACATATATTTGCCTTCCTTCCTAAAACCACTTGGGACTTTTATCCTAGATTTAGCTACTCAGGAACATTGGAACTGGGCTCACCTTAAGTAGGTTGCTGGATCCCACTGAAATCTTGCCATTTACGTGGGGTCTTTATGCAGGGAATCGTTTCAATATCTGCATTTCATTTTGCAAGATCTATATAGAAAAATGGAGTTGTATTCTGGCCTGTTTACCCATTTAAAACTTTCATCATACAATAATTCCAGAATAAAAAAATACCTGCTTTGGCTGGGTGAACAAGGCCCCTTATTAAAAAAAAATTATTTTGGATCAATTCAGTTCTGTTGGGGCTATTTTAAAAACATATACGTAATATTAAACATGGTCTTTGTTACCACCTTGTGTTTCTTGGTAGTGACAAGCGGAAGATAAAGACTAAGAAAGCTAACTTAAGTGTAATAATTCATTAATATAGGATTCTTGGAAAACCATGGCTTCTTTATAAAGAAACCTGAGGCTTTGCCATAATAAGTAGGAGAAACACAGGAGTGAGAAAATGAATAGAGGAATATTTCTTGCTTCATCCATCAAACCAATTATCCTTAGGAGCACTATGTGGTAGACAGTTTGGTGACAGCTGGATGCCTTAGCATAACAGTAGAAGGAACTCAAAAAATGAGAGGAAAAAAAGATTCATTAAAGGCTACAGTCACATTACTCTGTAGGCAATCATGCTCTACGTATGAATGATAACAGGATTGCATCCTCCAATATTACGAAGAGGAGAGGAGACTAATCCATAAATATACTCAGACTATATATTAAAAGTTATTCTTATCATGAGAACTGTTCAGAAAGAGGGGAGAAGATGCGATAAGGAAGAGGATTTCCATGCTGCTGCAGTAAAAGGATATAGGATGTTCTGCCTTAAGTTGCACATTCAATATGGATGTTTAAATGCCGTGGTGGCGCAGTGGTTAGGATGCAGTATTGCAGGCTAATTCTGCCAACTGCCAGCAGTTCGATTCTCACTGGCTCAAGACCCAAAGGTGGAAGCTTCTTGGATGAGAAGCGAAACGTCTTCAAAGAAAAACAGGAAGTCCAATTGCCTCTTGAAAAAGCACCTTTGGGACAACCAAACCACTCCCCTTTCCTCCTATTTATTCCTCAGCCAGAGAGGGGCCATTCAGCATCCACATTTGTTTTGCTTCCCAAGCCAGCTCATTGTCCTCCGTTGTTCACCTCTCCTATCTGCTCTGTGCATACGTGCATCTGGAACAGATCCCAGCTGTTCCTCCTCCTCACTCATCTCTGACTCCAAAGGCAGCTGCCTCTCTGGCTGGGAAATGTCGGATGGCCCTGGCTCTATCTCTGTGTCTGATGCTGAGCATCCATCAGAGCCTTCCCCAGGCTCCAGAACCGGCCCAAATTCTTCCCCAACCTCCTCATCGTCTGAGTCTGCCACCAGCTCCGCTGGCAGCTGGTGGGCCACAACAAAAATGTTATTCCCGTGAGCATATTATTTATTAATTTAATTTTCCCCCACATCTTTTAACGAAAGTCCTAAGGTTCCAAATTTTTCTGACCCCTTAGTCTGTTTATATTTTTATTAAAGTCTTATTTAGTTTATTGCCATTTGTTTCTATTTCTAAATTCTTAAGTTATAGTTAATTTTGAATTAACTTCATTTTTGAATGAAGATAAACTCACCAAGTGGCTTTTTAAACCACCATTTTGAAGCTCTCTAATATCCTTAATATAGTTAAATAGTTAATTTTCAAAAGTGATTAGAAGTTATGTTAGTGAACTCTGTCCTTTAAAAGGCTCCACTCAAACCTGTGGGAAAAGAGGAGCTGCTGTTCAGAATACAAGTGGGCAATCTCCCACCCTCTCCTTAACCAGAGAGGTTCCGTGGCACCAGTTTACTCACTGATCCTTTGATCTTTGCCAACCTTTTCTCTCCTCTCGATCGGAGACATACTAGTTTGCCACTCCTTACAGAAATGTTCACCTTTCTATTTTATTATTAAACTCTTCATATTACTACACAGTACTTCTTAACATTTAGTTAAAATCTCTGTAATTAGAAGGTGATATTTGGATAGTTGCTAACTTCAGTAGCACCCCCAATTTGACCTATCAACCATAATATAAATTCAACGTGATAGAAAGATTAAGTTCACCGTGACTGATTATTACTTCTTAACCAACTCTTCTCCAAGTAAATATAGTTTATCTCTTCTATTGGCCTATAGAAACTGGTTTCTTACCATCTGTGTTGCTCTTCTCTGAATATGTCTACTTTACTGGTAATTCTTGCAGAACAGATAGATACAGTGTTCCAGATGAAATCTGACTGAAGTAAAATGGAGGGATGCTGTTATTTGTTATGAGCCGAGGTGGCGCGGCGGTTAGAGGCAGGTACTGCAGGCCACTTTAGCTGACACTGATCCACAGGTCAGCGGTTCAAATCTCACCGGCTCAAGGTTGACTCAGCCTTCCATCCTTCTGAGGTAGGTAAAATGAGGACCCAGGATTGTTGGGGGCAATATAAATATACATTGCTTACTGGTGTAAACCGCTTAGAGAGTGCTTGCACTGTGAGGCGGTATATAAATCTCACAAAATAAATAAATAAATAAATAAATAAATATTTCTCCCAAACTAGTAATATATTTCTGTTCATGAGACCTCAATTTCTATTCGTCTCCTTGGCCACTACCTCAAAGCTTGATCTGTGTTTAGTTTGTGGTCTACTAAATCAAAGCTATATGATCTTTTTTCATATCTCCAGATAACGATACATCAAATCTATTTGTGCATTTGATATTACTTTCCTTCCTTAAATACAGAACTTTATCAATGTAATCACAGTGATCTTCAAAAGCCTGTGGCAGATAAAATGAAATATCCATCATGTAACAAGAACACAAATATAAATTTCATACATCAGCAGATCAATGTGTGATTTCATTTCAGAAATCTATCATACTGGATTGAAACTATAACAACACTATACTGTATAAGAAGATATAAAATACTTGCTTCATAATGTAGCTGTAACTGGATTTTTAAATGTCAAAACCAAGGAACCACATGACTTGACATACAGTAATGTGTCTGACAATTAAATATGAATGACAGCCTCGCTGCTGCATTTGTTACTCACTTCACCCACACAGTTTAATTTATTGTGAACAATTTTTGCATCTTTGTTTTCATGATCGTTTTTGAGTCTTCAATCAGTCCATAATTGTGGAAGAGGGGAAAATGCCATGGCCCTTAGGACTGATCAAGAAGACAGACAGATGCCCTAGGGGAGAGAAAAGCTGCACATAGAGGTTTTCTATTAAGCTTTTCATTTGTTTTTTTTTTAAAGAAAAACATACCAAGCCTAAATTACTGATGGGTCACTGCAGTTTCAAAGATTCTACCTCTGAAAGAGTCATTTAAAACAACACACTTCAGTGTTCATAATGGAAGGTTCTGAAAAACCAACAAACCTTCAAAGAGTTGTTACCTAACCCAGTGCTGATTAAGGAAGGACAGCACCCAATTCCTGGCTTCTAACAAAGCTTCTTCATCACACTCTCTCAGTTAATTAACAAATGCTGCACAACATCAGAGCTTAAAGCAAATCATTAATGGCCACACTACTGGTATAATGTTAGTACTAACTGAACATGACAGGTAGCCCTGGAGATCTTTTCCTGAGGGAGCGTCAATTTGTATCCCCAGATCATTGTCTAACCTGGCCTATTTTTATGATGCCCTGGAAGTAGGTCACTCATGAGATGCCTTTCTGATATGTGATGTGATAGATATCAAGCTTGGGGGAAAGAAGGAGAAATAGTCTCTTTCTGGAGCAGTCTCTGTTTCTTACTTCATTTACGTGTGTATTTAAGTCTTCTTTGGGAGTAATTTCTGCCATCTTTGGAATAACTGGGCATCAGGGCTAGGGGTCCAAATAATTACAGTTATGAGAAAGAAAGCCCTAGCTGAATAATTTATTTCTGACTGTCATTAATAGCAGCAATACAGAAGAAACTATTTCACTGAAATTCGAATCTACTGTTCAGCATTATACCACCAGGGTTGGTTCAGAGTCAAACTTAATGTGTAGAAAATGATACTTCCAGTGTGGATTGATGTCAAAGATCAATCAGGAAATAGGGGGAAACTGAGGCTCGGCAGACACAATCAGAAATGAAGCAAATGAGATGGAGTGGTAAAGCACCACTACCACTCTAGAGCTGTTTCATAGGATTTCCAACCTTAAATCCTAAATGGACTTCCAACCCTTAAACGAACCCTAAATCTAATCCTAACTCTAAATAGATTTTCAACCCTAACCCTAAGTGAATTTCCAATCCTAACCCTAACCCTAACCCTAAACATAACCATAATCCTAATCCTAATCCTAACTCTAAATTGATTTCCAACCCTAATACCAATTCTAACCCTAATTAGAGTTTCAACACTAACACAACACTACTACTAACCCTAACCCTAACTCTAAACTTTGGGACTAACATTAAATGGATGTCCAACCCTAACCCTAAATGGATTTCCAATCCTAACCCTAACCCTAACCCTAACCATAACCCTAATCCTAACTCTAAGTGGATTTCCAACCCTAATACCAACCCTAACTGGATTTCCAACACTAACACAACACTAACAGTAAATGGATATCCAACTCTAACCCTAAATGGATTTCCAATCTTAATCCTAACCTTAATCCTAACCATAACCATAACCCAAACAGTAATTCTAAGTAGATTTCCAACCCTAATCCTAATGCTAACCTAAGTGGAATTCCAACCCAAACCTAACCCTATCCCAATACTAAGTGGAAATTCACCCCAACCCTAAACTTAATCTTAATCCTAACCCAAAATCTAACTGTAATTCTAAGTGAACCCTAACCATAAGTGAATTTTAAATCCTACCCTTAACCATAATTCATATCCTAACTCTAAGTGGATTTCCAACCTAATACTAACCCAACGATGCACATTCTCTCACATACACACAGACATCAGGCTCCATATATCCTTCAAATTCTACGTCTGTATGTCACAGATTTCAGAGACCTGTTTCCTTCAGTCGTCAAGCCTTCATTGGGCAGCAGAGAAAAATTAGTTAACCATAACCCAATACAGGTACAGGAACTAAATGTTCCAATGAAGTTCTTTTAATATTTCCCATTACAAGAAACGAGCTCCACTGAGTCATGAGGTGAAATACAGCCCTGCTTTCTCGCTTGTAAAGATAAGGAACACCGACAGACCTTGCCAGCAGGGGGACATATTTCAAGCAATCAAAAGCTGTAAGAAATCCATATGGTTAGCTTTCCAAATGACTTGACTTCCATCACAGGTAGAATTGTCCATAAGATGAAGTGAAGACTGGCCTAAATCATCAGAAGGGAGCTTTAATACCTTGACTTTTTGAATTACTATTTTCCTCACTTCCCCTGAGAGTGTGTGATCTTTGTTACTATTTAAGTATCAAGCTGATGCCACAGTTTGGAGAAAGCCTCAGCTTGCCACACATATTTTTAGAAGGCCTGCTGACTATGGGAACCTGGGAGGGGTGATTGCATGAGGGATTGCAAATCGGTGACCAGACGTCCCGATTTTGGCGGGACAGCCCCGCTTTTTAATGATTTGTCCCGCGTCCCGCTGCGTTTCTAAAAAGTCCCGATTTTTGGAAAGAATGCACGACTAGGGCATTCTTTCCAAAAATCAGCCTGAAAGGGGGGCGTGCGAGATTGGGGGGAGTTAAAAAAACCCAGTGCACCAGTTTCCAACTGCAGCGCAGACGTTTAGTCCAAGGTCTCTTCCAGCTCTATTCTGATTGAAGTCGTCAGCCGCTGCGTCTCGCCTTGCTCCTCCTCAAGGAAGCTGCAGCTCTTTTAGGGTGCTGGCAGGAAGCCTGCCTCCCAGAAGATGCAGGAGCACCTTCGGTTTTGTCTTGTTCCTTCTGAACGGCCCAGGGACGTGAACGCTAGTCAGAGGATTCATTCTCTCTCCCTCTTTTTCTGTTATTTTGCCGTCAGCCTCTGCAACTCCGGTAATTAACTGAATACACATTTCTGCCCTTTCAGCCAGTTTAGCTCTGCCTATAACCTCGCAGTTGCACCTTTCCTTCCTGCTCCTCACAACCCCGAGCAGAACAATTTCCTCTGTGTGTATGTGTGTGTGTGTGTGTGTTATGTGTTAATATTTCTCGTTCCTTCAAATGAGCTCGTTTTTGACTCAAATGACTGGAAGACGCAACAGAGAGCCCTGCAACGCTAAGATTTGGCTTGGGGCAGGGTGGAGGGAAGAAAAAAGTGTGTTGCATGAAGGCTTTCTTCGCCCCACCTTCAAATTTTTGTAGTCAGTTACCCAAGCAAAGTTTTCATGAGTGTGATTTTCAAGGCTTTTTTATTTGAAACAATGAATCGGTCAAAGGAAAATACCAAGAGAGTGTCCCTTTTAAAAGTATGCTGTAAAAATAAAAGGACTGTAAACACATTTGCAAATGCTAAAGAAATAGCACATTGAAGTCATCCTCACTTCAGACGATGAGTTCATTTCTGTCTTCCCTATCTACTTCCTTCAATCTTGCCAAGCAGGGTAGCTATTTTTTCTAGTACACACAGTTTTGTCACATGTCCAAAATATGAACTTTTGCAGCTGATAATTACAGAACCAGGATTGGTTCTTTAATTCTTCTTGCAGCACATGTTGCTTTCTCTATTGGTTACATTATATTTTTGATCTTGTGTCCTTTGCCTTTTCTGAAACGCTCCTGTTAGGTTGAAAATTTAAAGGTTTTGTTCATTCTTCTAAAAAAAAAATCAGCATAGTCTATAAAAACAGTTTTCATTGTTTTTATATCAAATACATTTATTGTAATACTGTTAATTTGGGATGATTCTGATTTCACTGAGATAAACTGGGACAATGTATGGTTTTGCTTTGCTTTGCATATAAGAGAAGTAGGATTACTCATTGATATAAATGTTTATACAGGCTAGACGTATTTTGTTTAATAAATTAATTTGATAGGTGCAAATAGGTGCCAATTGAAAAAGTAATCAAACTTAATAGATTGAAATTAATATTTAATATTTCTGATTTTGAATATTTTTAAAGTTTGCATCAATCAAACTTGGCTAATATTGCACAATCACAGAATAATTGTTTGCAGGTAAAAGGGACTTAATGTTTTCTAACCATCCAATATTGTATATCATGGGTGTCAAACTCGCGGCCTCACATTGCCATCACATGACATTTCATGATGTTTTTCCCATTAACGGAGCTGGGGTGGGCATGGCTTGCATGTGACACATCCAGCCCACGGGCCACCAGTTTGACACCTCTGTGTATATTGTCTTAATTTTTTCATTATGCATATTTTACTGTTTAGAAGGTATTTAAGAAATAAAATATTTTGCAATGCAAATTGAAAATGTTCTTATGGGAATGTATTAATTTGGATATATTATGTGATATCAAGTTGAATAGTGAACCTTAGCAACCACATAGAAGTTTTTCCCACATTGTGTAAAGAAAAGTTATGGAAAGCTTCCACTTCAAAATTTTATCTCTGTTCTTCATTTTAATTAAAATAGTTATATTCAGACTATAGTGATTTATATACAAGTGTTGTGGGATACTAAAAAAAAGGCATGCCCACAATGTTTGTAATAAGATACAATGTTACGAATATCAAAAGGTGTAGAAGACAGTGTAAACATAGATTTTTCTAAAATAAAAGTTTTGTAAAGAATTTTATTCTTATTTCATTCTATTTAGGTTTCACTCTTTATTTAAACAACAGTTTATTTTTGTGTCACCTTGTGTCACTGTGCTCTACCTTACCCCACTCAGCCCAGTTCTGTTCCTCACTATCTTGTAGTTTAGTTGTGTCTGATCACTGGTTGGATGCTGTAATCATTTTGGTAAAGGCCAGCATATTAACAATAAACCTTAAAAAGATACTCTGGATTAGTAGTTCCCAGACCTAATAATATGGCAAGGATGTGGGTGACTGTCTTCAGTGGTTTCTATTTCAGGTAAGGTCATAACTGATATACCAGCCAAAGCTGAATAAAGAACACCTAACATAGGTCTTTGCCTACTCCTCTAACAGATGTGAGTCCAGGACTTCAGATTGGCAGCCTGCTGTATCTGAGGAAACACAACCCCTATCAAGGGTCAAATATTGTGTAGACTGAGATACTATAGTCCTGGAGTCAGTAACTTCTGAATTAACAGCTACTCCATCTTACTTTGATTTCTTCCTGTTCCGATCTTGATCAGGTGGAACATCTACTGCATTTTCCATAAAATGAAAGAGAACCAATTGAATAAATTTCTCCCAAAATATATCTTAGTGGCCTTATGTGATGTGTTCAGCGGTATACTGAAAGGCTCCCTTTTAGGATCAACACTGTTCAATTTCATTATAAATAGATTAGATAAGAGGTGAAAAATACATTTACAGATGATACAAACTTGAAGAAGGATAGCAGGCATCTAGGAGAAAAATATAGGTAGCCCTTAACTTACAACCAGAATTGAGCCCAAAATTTATGTTGCTACACACTATGAAAGAGGTGTAACATTCAAGTGAGACAGACTAGAGCCAGGAGGAACAGAAAGGGGATTAGTAAACACACACATACACACACACACACACAGAGAGAAAGAGAGAGAGAGAGAGAGAGAGAGAGAGAGAGAGAGAGAGAGAGAGAGAGAGAGAGAGAGAGAGAGAGAGAGAAAGAAAGAAAGAAAGAAAGAAAGAAAGAAAGAAAGAAAGAAAGAAAGAAAGAAAGAAAGAAAACAGACAGAAAGAAAGAAAGAAAGAGAGAGAGAGAGATGTTAGGAAAGTAGAAAGATGAAAGAAAGAAAGGAAGGAAGAAGAAAAGACAGAAAGAAAGAAAAGTTAGGAAGGAAGGAAGGAAGGAAGGAAGGAAGGAAGGAAGGAAGAAAGAAAGAAAGAAAGAAAGAAAGAAAGAAAGAAAGAAAGAAAGAAAGAAAGAAAGAAAGAAAGAAAGAAAGAAAGAAAGACAGAAAGAAAGAAAGAAAGAAAGAAAGTTGTATGGCCGCCCTGAGTCCTACGGGAGTGGGGCGGCATACAAAAACGACCAAAAATAAATAAATAAATAATTTTTAATCAGGAACCCACCCCTGTCAATGGTGTCCCTCTTTACCAATGTTAAAATCTGGTCACCTTAATGTAGATGTAATCATCACACATTCCTTCTAGATTCTCAAGGTCATCCTTTGTCCAACACCTGCCCGGAAGCTGCGGGGAGGAACGGCCACGTTGGCAGAAGATGAGTGGGGGTGTGGGACAAGGATGTGAACTGGGTGGGAAACTTTGGTAGCTTCAGATTCGGGTTTTCCACAGATGTGCCAACATGGCTTCATTAATAAATTGGAACTTTGAGGACTACTTTGCCTCGGACTCTGATTTAAGTTTGGATGCTATTTGGAACCCTGACATTAAGTTTGCATGCAGCAAAGAGCATCTGGTGACCACATCGCTTAGGGAGGGCAATCTTGACCATCCTGTGTCCACTGTAACTCTAGGACTGCATGGGAAATTACATTGAAAGAGACAGGAGTCCCAGGCAAGCAGGTAAGAAGGTGCACAGGTGTGCAGAGTGTCACGGTGTGAATATTGCCAGTTGTATGTCTATGCAGGGTGAGAGAGAGAGAGAGAGAGAGAGAGAGAGAGAGAGAGAGAGAGAGAGAGAGAGAGAGAGAGAGAGAGAGAGAGAGAGAGAGAGAGAGAGAGAGAGAGAGAGAGAGAGATTTATATCCTCTGTTGGGCTTTGAATTTGAGCTTGTATTCTGATTGGTTGTCAGACTCCCATGGGGCCATGCAGGGGTAACTTTGTAGGTTGTCTTTTGAGTCCCAGGCTTGGTTGATTCTTGCTGGATGATGATGTAATGAAAGGGCTCTGGGCAATTCCTACTATGGCTCTGCCTGAAGGAGGTAGATCTTTGTTATGTAGAATAGACTGGCCCAAGCCTTAATGGCCCATTGACAAAGGTGGGGGGGTTTCTGCCTCCCTTTTAGGGGAAATATTCTGCCCTTTTTAATATTTCCTAAAATATCTCATTTTCCTAGGAGAGGGGTGGGTGCTAACTTCCTACAACAGGCAGGCACCGTGGAACACAGGTGGGCAAAAAAAAGCATGGGAGCAATTTCTGACTTCCTGTTGGCTCCTCAATGTCTTTGTGCTAAGCAGCAGAGGCCATCAGAAATTGTGATCACGTGACTGAGGCTCACTTTGACATCATAATTGCAAGCCAGAGCCCAACCACCCATGATCACATGACTACAAGTGTGCTATGACAGCCGGAATTTTGATGACTGGTCATAAGTACCACTTGTTCAGGGTTACCATAACTTTGAACAGTCACTGAATGAGTGACTGTAACCCAAAGGCCACCTGTAGTTAGACTATCATAATAAACATAAATAATGTTTAATAATAATAAATATTAGTGGCTCCACAATCCTGGACTGGAATATGCTTTTTTTCTCTTAAATCGATGCATTCAACTGATCTATAGAAAGTCCCTTAAGTTAATTAGTCTTCCCAATGAAATCCTTGAAGTCCCTTAGGATGGCAATTCTCAATTCCTGCATATTCTGCTACTTTTGTTTCTTCCTAAGATGGAGACTAGACTCCCACAATCTTCTGCTCTTTGAATGTACAGAGAAAACTGAGAATTGAACTTTGGGGAACTCTATGAGTTGCAAATTCTGTGACTTGCAGTGGCAGCGACTTTGGATAGTGCCAGCTTGTGAAGACATGTCCCAGATAGAGGAAGACAAGTGGAAAATCCTCTTGCTTAAAAAAAAAAATAGTGATTTGTACTCTTCTAGCAAGCAAATGAAAAGAACGTTCAGACTACATCTTGTCGTCATTATGATCCACCATTTATAATATAAAAGATTTTAAAAGCATGACCTTGTCCTTTGAATTAAGGCAATGCAATCCAGTGATTCTGGAATCTTCAATCAGTAAAAAAAAATGTTTTGTTCTGAAGCAGCAATTTCATTTCTCTCCCACCCTTTCATGTTGCAAAACCTATTTGCATTTTTCTAACAATAAGCCTAGTCAGGCATCTTTAAGAATAAATTTCAATATTTGTGGAACATATATATTTGATCATAAGAAAGCTTTGTTAACTTCTCTCCTTCTAAGGAAACAGAAAATTATACATGATAAAACATACCTACGAATTACTGAAAAATTGAATCATCTTTTTAAAAATACATCAGAGTATATTTTTATTTGAACACTCTGTTGAAGCCCTGACAAGGGTTTTGTAAGCACTATTAAACTTCAGTAAAAGTGCAGATAAATTTCCTTTTCCTTAATAAAGTAAGATGATTAATGTTTGTGCCTGTGTGTATTTTAACTGCCAGTTGCTTTGAGTCTTCTTTCTGAACAGAAAAGCATATATATACATTCACACATGTATGGATGGATAAACAATACACCTACTACTATCATTATTATTTTCAATGAGTTATATTTATAGGTTTGTTTGCTCCTTAGAAGTCTTGTTGATGGGATGCAAGTATTTGCTTTGTGGAAAAGTGGAGTTCTGGTATTTTGGAATCTGCAGTTACCAAGTTGAGTTATTAAGGTCCTTTAGAACACAGAGAGATTCTTCCAATCACTTGAAATTCAGTCCTTGTAACTGCAGGCGGGATCTTCTTTTTCACCTTATGGACATCCCATCTCACAGTTTGGGTAAGCAGAGTCAGCACTTCATAGTCTTTGAAGTTTAGACCATTTTAGAGCTTAATGCAAACTGGGTCTTGATGATCCATACTAAGTAAGCATAAGTAATGTGCCATGCTGCTAGTACAGGATGAGTATATATGGGCAGCTACGAAGATGGTCAGGAGAAAAGTTATGCAGTACCGTATTTTTCGAAGTATAAGACGCACCTTTTTACCCTCAAAAAGAGGGTGAAAATTTGGATGCGTCTTATACACCGAATGCAGCCCCACCCAGCCACCCCCACCCTTTGGCCTCTGCCTGCCAGCAATTTACCTCTTTGCAGCAAACAGAACAGAAACAGAAGCCTTAATAGCACACTAAAAGATTACTTGCCTCCCGATCTACAGCTGACAGAGGCTTGCAAGCCACGTGGTAAAATGAAACTAACTACGGTGGCTGTAATAAGACAAAATGCTGGGAGATAAACTGCTGAAATTGCAAGACAATAAGCTACAGCTATTGTAGCCTAGAGAAAGAGCTCTTGCCTCATAGTCAGGAGGTTGTGAGTTCTATCCTAGGTAGAGGCAGATTCTGTTAATATGTTATTTTGTTAAATGTTTGTAGAGCATTTAGCACTGATTAAATTATAAGACTTATTTTTTAAAGACTGCTTTATTATTGTCCTAGACAACTTAACAAAATGAAGAAGCTTTTTAAAATAAATGCTTGCTCTGAAGAGGCCCAGTGCTATTGTATCTTCTTTTAAATAGCAGAGAATACTTCCAGAAAGCCACATCAATTTTAAAGATCTGTAAAAGTATAGTCTGAAATGTCCTGTTTTAGTATTAAGTATTAGTATTAAAATAAGGCAGCTGAATTAAACCCTGACTTAGTCATGTTTGGAGTAGATCTATTTAAATAATTGGGAGGAGTTAGTGTGATTACATTTAAGAAAACTTTCTGGGATTAATATACTGCCATAATGTACATTTCTCCAATTCTTTGCTATTTCTATGGGTCAGGCACACATGCACAGAAATACACAGCAAACAGTGTATATCATCTGTGCTGTTTGCTGTTTGGCAAATTGCTGGGAGGCAGAGGCCTTTTTTCCTTGTTTTCCTCCCCCAAAACTAAGGTGCGTCTTATACTCTGAAAAATACGGTATTTCTTCTTTGTCTCAAGAGTTTGAGACAAAGAAGGTTGACAGACAAGATTGATGCCCCACACACACACAATTTTGCTCTTCTCCAGCATTTGAGAAACACCAGTCAGATGAAAACTTGCCTTCCTTTTTTAATTAGAAACATGACATGGAGCCAGCTTCAGCTCATCTCTACAAAAATTCATAGAATTGGAAGAGGTCATTTAGATTAATGAATTCATGTTTTTCTTAAACATTTCCTAAAATACAGATCTGTCATTCTATATGCTGGGCAGGCCTTTCTTCTGTATGATATCTTTTCAGTACTTAAAAAGTACAATTACATCTCCACTTAGTCATTTTGCCAAGAGACTAAGCATACACAGGTCTTACAATGTCTCCCCTTAAGCCTTGGTTTCCAATACAGTGATTGTCCATTTTTCCCTTCGCTATTCCTGTCCAGCTTCTCAGAATCATTCTTAAAATATGGTGACTAGGAAGTGGACACGGTATTCATTATAGATTCTGACCAATGCAGAATATAACAAACATTTGGAAAATATTTTTTTCTAAAAAATTTAAAAGTTGCCTGGCTAAAATGAGAGGCATGGAAGTCTAATAATAAATAAAAATTGCATTGTCATTCCGGTGCCTATGTTGCACTGCTAAATCTTATTCAGTATGTTATCATCTAGAGCAGTGTTTCTCAACCTTATGTAGACTTCAGTTCCCAGAATTCCCAAGCCAGCATGTTGGCTAGAGAATTCTGGGAATTAAAGTCCACACATTATGAAATTCCAACGCTGATTTTACACTGATCTAAAGTATCAAAAATCACTCCACACGTAGTATTTTCAATGCTCTATTTTTATGTTTTCTAACTTTTATTAGTTTCTCTAACTCAAGAAGATCATTTTGAATTTTGATTCTGAATATTTGTGATCCCATTTTATTTAGTGTTATCTGCATTCCTTCCCCTTTCATTATCCAAATCATTACTAAAAATGCTGAATTGCCAGATCCTTTGGCAATTTGGTACCCAGACCAAGGAGGAACTCTTGATGAGCACTTGTGAGTACAATTTTCAAGCTTCTGTGATCCATCTAATAGATCCAAGATGAATACATAAAGTATGATTAAATAACACACAGTCACGCCCATGGGACACTAAACCAGAGCAGGAAAGTTTCAAATAAAAAATCAGGCTGTTTCATTTCAAGCTCCTTAGCACAAAAACAATTACTGCCAACCTGCCTTCCATTGAGGACCTGTATACTGCACGAGTCAAAAAGAGGGCGGTGAAAATATTTACTGACCCCTTGCATCCTGGACATAAACTATTTTAACTCCTACCCTCAAAACGACGCTATAGAGCACTGTACACCAAGACAACTAGACACAAGAACAGTTTTTTCCCGAATGCCATCACTCTGCTAAACAAATAATTCCCTCACGACTGTATAATTATTCACTAAGGCTGCATTACTATTACTATTAGTCTTCTCATCATTCCTATCACCCATCTCCTCCCACTTATGACTGTATGACTGTAACTTGTTGCTTGTATCCTTACGATTTATATTCATATTGATTGTTTCCTGATTGCTTATTTGTACCCTATGACAATCATTAAGTGTTGTACCTCATGATTCTTGACAAATGTATCTTTTCTTTTATGTACATTGACAGCATATGCACCAAAGACAAATTCCTTGTGTGTCCAATCACACTTGGCCAATAAAGAATTCTATTCTATTCTATTCTATTCTATTCTATTCTATTCTATTCTATTCTATTCTATTCTATTCTATTCTATTCTATTCTATTCTATTCTATTCTATTCTAAAAAGTTCATTTGCATGCTTATGGACTTGGTTATTTAATGTAACATAAATTACAGCAAGGTGTACGGTTGGATTTATATCTTCTAATCAGAGGTGGGATTCTCATAATTTCCCTACCGGTTCGCCCAGCACATGCACGCTTGTTTCAGTCGTACGCATGCCTTCCTTGCATGCGTGGGGCCTTCTGTGCATGCGCTTTGCTCTCGTGCATGGCTTGCATGCATGCGCGTGGCTTCAAAATGTGGCTAAATAGGACGGCATAGTGCCAGGGCTGGGGGGGGGGCAGGCCCACTTGCAGGTCGCTATTACCGGTTCACCCGAACCGGTTCGAACCGGCTAAATACCACCTCTGCTTCTAATTCAATATTTGATTAATCGGCTTTTTTAAAATGTTGGTACCTCAAGTCATTATTGTCTGGGCAATTTCTCTGCAGTTTTCTTGGCAACATGCCACTAACGTCTTCCTAAGCTGAGAGGAGGGGACTGGCCCAAATCTTTCAGCTGGTTTCGTGCCTTACAGAATCAAAACTTACAGTCTCCTAGTTTTTTCTGTGAGTCTTAAACCTCTACATCACTCTGTGTCTCATTTTTAAAAAGGAGCAAACATATAGCAGCTGAATATTTGAGCTAAGCTGCTTATATCAAAGTATGGCACAAAATTCTTTGATGTTTTGACACAGATGATATTTCTTATTAGAAGTTACAATCCTGAATGGATGCATGTAAGAGACAACGTATGTAAATAAAACTCATATTCAACCCCTCTCCAAGAAGCTTCTAATTGCAACCAGACTGTGCTCATTGTGATCTGGGGTGGGGGGAAAAGCTTGTAGGAGATTTTGGCTGGCAATTTCTCACATCCATGTCATTGCTTCAAGAGCATTCTTGACAAAAAGTCATCCTGTAAGAAGCAATTGGGCAATTGTGCTCAACACTGAAAAGGTGCTTAGGGCACTGTAGGTAGGATGTCATGGCAGGCAGTTCAACACTTCTCCATCCCTTGCATGAAAATAACTCTTTTTCAAAAAAACAAACAAACCAAACATGCTGTATGCTGTCCAAAACATTTTCAAATGCAAAACTGCAAGGAAACATAAATGCTATAATAAGCACGTCACAGTTTGTATGTCATTTGGAAAGGCAAAATGCCGGCTTCTTCTGCGGTAGCGAACCCTCCCATTTCTTGCCTTCCGTGTTAATCAGGGTAATTAATAGGCCGCAAGGAACGTTACATTCAACTCATTCGCATTTAGGCGGTCCCACTCTTCCTTCCAAAGAGACAACAAGATGTTATTGTTGTTGGCATTCTTGCTAAAAAGCTGTCAGACTTTTATTTATCCTGAAGTACAAAATGTTTTGTGCCTTGGCCACTTGCCAATGAATGTGTTAATTAAAAAGCTTCTACTGCCATAGAAACTACTCCAAGTAAGGTTGCAATGATCCACAAGAGCTCCCCAATTGGTAGGGGTGGGGTGGGGGGAAATGTCAGGAATGGAGCAGAGTGTTGCCTTCAGAACGCACCAAGCTTGTCTATCCTCCACCTCCAGAATTAATTATGGGAACATCCTTGCTAGTTCAGTCTTGGAAGAAATGTTTTAATGACTTCGTTGGAGACTCCCCATTCAACCGAGAATTGAAGTCACACTTCTTTTTATCCCTTTTGCAAAAGGCATATTACTAAAGTGAGCAGAAGAGAGAATTTCTGATGGGGAGTGGAAGGGGTTGCAACAGAAGTATTGGTTGGCTTCAGCTAAATACAGTACTCATTAATATTTCACCCAAACAAGTTCTCTTTCTGTTTCTTGTCTCGGGTTTCCCCACTCTCTTGGTCATTTGTTCCCATTCTTCTCTGAACATACCACCCTTCTGTCATTTCCTGGTTCTAATACAGAATCTAACTTTTCAAGCCCATTCTGTCAGTATGGAAGTACAAGCAGTCCTTGTCTTACGACGGATCACTTAGTAACCTTCAAAATTACAACAGACCGCCCCTCCCCCAAAATGTACTTAGTTTCAAAATTCTGATGTCCCCTCGCCCCACATGGTCAAGTGACTGCATTTCTAGAATTGGCAATGAGCTTGCATTTATGGCCATTTGCTGCATCCTACAGTCATTGACCTCGACTTTACTGAGGCAGGACGTAAAATAAAGCAAGTCATTAAGTGAAACAAGAGGCCATAAACGGGGTTGGGCTAGATGACCTGTAAGGGTCCCTTCTAGCACTGATATTAAAGAAGCCTTACAATGCAGAAGAGTCTCTGTGCTGGAAAAATACAAAAGAGGAAGCAACAATGCTAGGCCTCCCACAAACAGTTAAACAGTAAGCTTAGGAAACTTAGAGACTATGTCCCATATAAGGGAAAAACAAGACAGTTTTAGTATATGTGTCAAAGCACATGTTATCTTAACTTCTTAATATGGTAACAAAAGGCTGATCTGTAATAATAACCAATCCCTGAGGTCTACATGTCTTTGTAACTTTGAAGAAGTATAAAGTTGCTTGTTTTTTCATAAGAATTTGTTCAGTTCAGAATTTCAAATGCTGTATTTTACATCCGTCTGTGTCTGAACCTTATCTGTGCAGATAATAGTAAAAGCTTATCTGGTCTCCTGTGGTCTAGAATCCCTTCCTGTTCTGCAACATTACGATATTTTTGCCAAAAACTGGCATTTATTTTTGGGTTTTGGCAAACAAGCCCCATGGTAAACAATATGTTCACCTAACAACCCGCACTACATATCGGACATAAATACAATTGAGAGAGTCCAAAAATACTTCACAAGAAGAGTCCTCCACTCTTCTACTCGCAACAGAATTCCTTATTCCACCAGACTTGAAATTTTAGGCTTAGACAACTTAGAGCTACATCGCCTTCGATCTGATCTAAATGTAGTTCATAAAATCATCTGCCACAATGTCCTGTCAATGAATACTTCAGCTTCAACCGCAACAATACAAGACACACAATAGATTCAAACTCAATATAAACCGCTCGAAACTCGACTGCAGAAAATACGACTTCAGCAACAGAGTAATCAGTGCCTGGAATTCACTACCTGACTCTGTGGTTTCTTCCCCAAACCCCAAAAACTTTAACCTTAGACTGTCTACAGTTGACCTCACCCCATTCCTAAGAGGTCTGTAAGGGGCGTGCATAAGCGCATCATTGTGCCTACCGTCCCTGTCCTTCTGTCCTATTGTCTAATTTTTACCTATGCATACTTTGCTTTTGTTTATGTTTATATCATACCTGTTATCTTGTACACGTGTTGACAAAATAAATAAATAAAACAACCATTGCATTCACTTTACAAAAAAGATTGTTAAAAAGGTCTGGTTACATGGTGTCCTGATTTATAACAATCACAACTTATGACCATAGTTGAGGACTACCTGTATCTTCCATTTTTGGTCAGCAATACCCATCAATCAGTTCACATGTTCTTTATCTCACATTAGTGAATTCTCCTGCCCTCTTACAGAAAATATGTTGAAAACCTGAAGAAATCATAGTACTTGGGAAGCACATATGTTTCATGTACCTGAGCAACAGAGATGGGTTCCTGCCGGAGCTGCCCAGTGCACAGCTCCAGTAGGGAGCGACCGTTTGCACAATTTGTGCGCGACCGCTCCAGAGCCCTCTCTGCCGGTCCATTGTGCGCATCACCATTTTTTTCCGTGAATTTTTGGCCGATTTTGCTTCTGCACATGCGCGGAAGCAAAAGCGTGCCAAAATCTCACAAGGGGACGTGTGCGAGAGAGATATTTTGGCAGGATTTTGCTTCTGCGCATGCTCGGAAGCAAAATCACGCCAAAATCTCGCACGTGCGCATGTCCCCTCGTGAGATTTCAGCACGATTTTGCTTCTGCGCATGCGCAGAAGCAAAATTGCATGAGAGGACGCGTGCATGTAGCGAGCGAGCGCGCCCGAAGCGTGGAGATGTGTGCGCAGAGCACCGGCACCAGTAAGGGAGCAACCCGCCGCTGCTGAGCAACCTACCTCTTCTTTTCATTTTCACTCAACACTACCAAAATCAAAACTCTGAAAAAGGTCTAAGGTGTGTAAAAGAGCAAGCCCTGAATAAAGTCTACCAATTAATAGCTAATTATACACAAGTGCAGCCTAAAGCTAGAAACTGACTGAGATTTCAAACAACCCAAAACGAATCTCCTAGAAAGCCTAATCCTATTAAAGTGAAAGTAGGGAATTTTGAAAATTTAATCATATCCCTTTGAGTGGTTTTATTAATTAAGCTAACCGCATTTTGAAAGAGAAGATTTTATATCAGGAGGAGGCTGCATGCAATGAACAAGGGGTTTTTGGACATCAGGTTGACAGTGCTTCTGAAATTGGATGGGCCACGAAAGTGGAAATGTTGCGTTAATCAGTATTCATTCCTCCTGAAATGTTGACACCACACAAATTAAACTATGTAGGTCAGGGTAAATCTACTTTGTTTTCTTTTTCATGTTATTAGCAAAATATTCCAGGTTATCAAGGCCAAACTTAAAAGTCTTTTTCTTAAAAAAAAAGAATCATTAAAATATTTACTTCCATTTTAATTCAGAACTTTCTTTAAATAAGCAGTGCTTCTGGTATGTGCAGTTTACCTAGCTATAATTTTGTATTCAGTTCCTAAAAGTTTGGGAATGGGAAACATAATGCAACAGTGGTTCTTCTCAGAGATGGGTTCCTGCCGGAGCTGTCTAGTGCAGAGCTCCGGTAGGGAGCGGCCGATTGCGCAATTTGCATGCGACCACTCCAGAGCCCTCTCCGCCGGTCCGTCGCGCACGTCGCCATCTTTTTCAGTGAATTTTTGGGTGATTTTGCTTCTGCGCATGTGCGGAAGCAAAATCTTGCTGAAATCTCACTGAAATCTCACTGAAATCTCACTGAAATCTCACTGAAATCTCGCTGAAATCTCGCTGAAATCTTGCCGAAATCTCACCAAAATCTCACCAAAATCTCACCAAAATCTCGCCGAAATCTCACCAAAATCTCGTGTGCGTGTCCCCTCGCAAGATTTCGGTGAGATTTTGCTTCTATGCATGCGCAGAAGCAAAATCACACAAGGGGGCGCGCACACATAATGCGTACATGTGCGCCCAAAATGTGGAGATGCGTGCCGCAGCGCACATGCACCAGTAAATAAGCAACCCGCCCCTGGTTCTTCTCCTTTCTCAGAATTAGTTCCAGTCAGTTTGGGGAGTAGGGAAGCTTAACCCTAGGGCCTCTGTTTTGCAGAGGGTCTCCAGGCTCCACCCTCTCTCCATTCCTTCTAACATCTACATCAGGGGTGTCAAACTCACGTTGTCGTGGTGGCAACACATGACATATCACGACTTTTTTCCCCTTCGCTAAACCGGGCGTGGGCATGGCCAGCACATGAAGCATCAGGCCCGCAGGCCACAAGTTTGACAGCCCTGGTCTACATGAAGCTCCTGGGTGAGGTCATCATCAGTTAATACAGGATGATGTTCATCTGCCCTGGACTGAGAAGATGATATCATCAAGGTTCTTTGCCAAATCTGAAGGCTGCAGAAATCTAGATAGGAAAGTTTTCAGCCCAACTATGGCAAGATTAAACAGCTTTAGGTTTTTAGGTTTTCCAGATAATTTTCCAGATTTGACTCAGGCTGGGGTTGCTTACTCATATACACACTTGGAAATCCTCTGGGACTTCTGGGAGCAGGTGGCAACTGTGACCATCATTGCACAATTCCATCATGTGTGCCAGTTGTGGTTATTTCTAGACTGGGAGACCTTGCTTACAGTCACTCATACCTGGAGCTCTTGCCTCACAATCAGGAGACCTCAATAGGAAGACTGTACCCCACATTGGACAGGCATGGCTTCAGCTACAGAAAATGGCAAAGGTAAGGGGACCTGGGCATGGTTGGACAGGGAGATGTCTTGGGCCTCCTGGATGTGGTTGGGCCTTTCCCCAATGTTCCACTTAATGACCCCATGGTCACTTAACAAATGCAACTGGGAGAGTCTGGACTTTGGTCATTGAACAAAAAGGTCACATAGGCATCTCACTTAATGGCCACTTCACCCAATGACCAAGATTCCAGTTTGAGTTGTAGTCATAAATTCAGAACTACTTGTTAGTCTTTTAAATAAATATATGCCATACATTATAAAATTCATTCCCTCCCCAAATAGGTATGCTAGGAGTGCGACTCCCATATTTTTGTAAGGATATTCTAACAGGCTCAAATTAGGAAAGGCTCCTTAAAGGCATTGTTCCACTTTGGATTCTTGAAGCAGCATCAATTCAGTAGCTAGCATTACATCTCACAATAGTGAATTCTATAATTTCTGTCTTTTGTGCGCAGGAGCACTACTTTAGCCCTGAACCTCCTACCATTCAATCTCATCAAATGATCTCAGCTTCTATTTATTTATTTATTTATTTATTTGGGAATTCTTCTATGCCGCCCTACTCCCTAAGGACTCAGGGTGGCGTACAGCATTTTAGAGAACACCAAACAATAAAATCATTAAAAACAATTTTAAAAAGTTTTTAAAAAGACACATGACACCATGCATACATGGGGGAGACCTCAGATGTAAAATTGTCTCAAAACCCTGCCTGCAGGAAGAGCCATGTCTTAATGGCTTTTCGGAAGGCCAGCAGGGTGGGGATGATTCGGATCTCTGGGGGAAGTTGGTTCCAGAGAGCAGGGGGGCCCCACAGAGAAGGCCCTCCCCCTAGGCCCCGCCAGTCGGCACTGTTTGGCTGACGGGACCTGGAGGAGACCCACTCTGTGGGACCTAACCAGTCAAAGGGAAGTATGAGGTAGAATGCGGTCCTGGAGGTAACCTGGTCCTAAGCCATGTAGGGCTTTAAAGATGATGATCAACACCTTGAATTGTACCCGGAGACCAATGGGCAGCCAATGCAATGCAATGGGCAGCCATGCAGATGAAGGCGAAACTTCCTCTAAAATATTGTGGTATGCAAGGTTTTATGAATACAGGAGACAGTCCAAGGAAAGAGCCAAAGCAACTTTAATTGTGCATTCGCTATAATAGTAGGATGCCCAGTCATGTTTTGCTTCTCTATGGCTTCTTTGCTGGTTTTTTCCCCTACCACTGAAATAGGGACGTGGTGGCTCAGTGGCTAAGACGCTGAGCTTGTCAATCGAAAGTTCGGCAGTTCAGCGGTTCGAATCCGTAGTGCTGCGTAACGGGGTGAGCTCCCGTTACTTGTCCCAGCTTCTGCCAACCTAGCAGTTCAAAAGCATGTAAAATGCAAAATAGGGACCACCTTTGGTGGGAACGTAACAGCGTTCCATGCACCTTTGGCATTTAGTCATGCCGGCCACATGACCACGGACACGTCTTCAGACAGCACTGGCTCTTCAGCTTTGAAAGGGAAATGAGCACCGCCCCCTAGAGTCGGAAACGACTAGCACATATGTGCGAGGGGAACCTTTACCTTTACCTTTACCAATGAAATAAAGCTCAAAACCCTATCATTTTTCCTTTGGTAGAATAGACATAATGGTTGTAGGCAGGGGTGGGTTCCTGCCGGTTCGGACTGGATCACCCAAACTTGTAGCGACCCGCTGGTGATGTCATGATGGCATCATAGATCCGGTTTGGTCGTTGTCGTGGGTCCGTGGGCGCAGCCATCTTTTTTTGGATTTTTTTCTGAATTTTTTACTGTTTTGAAGTTTTTTTCCTCTGCTGCTGCTTGAAAAAGGGCCCTCCCGCCCGCCCCCGGGTTTATACTTATCTTTATTTCTTTGCTCAAAGCACAGCTGATCAGCTCCTCAGCTGTGTTTCGGGCTGATTATAGTTACTGAGCATGCGCGGAAGCAGAATTGCAGGAGGGGACGTTTATGTGAGTGGAGTGAGCGCGTGTGCGTGAAACAGCGTGATGCGAACCGGTGGTGAAGCTAAGTGGAACCCACCCCTGGTTGTAGGCACAGAGCTGAAAGAGTGAGGGAAATTACCCTGAATGAAACAATGTTCCTTTTTACCAGCAGGTAACATGGCAATAGATTTTTATTTTATGCACAACCAGTCTTCCAAATTGCTTCTCCTTCCTGTGGGGGTGCATAACGTGCAATTGCTGGAGAAAAGCCCAGATGACCATGAAGATCAAGGTTGGTTTCCCTTCCACAAGCTAGGGAAATTGACAGGCGTCTGTTTTGGAGAAAAATACATATCATAGTTTAGTCTGGAAACCTAGAAGACAATCCATTGGTAAGTAAAATCCTTGCAGTTCAAATAGCCAGTGCCATTCCTTTAACTGCAGCATCAATAATTTCTAAATTATTTAAATCACAACATATTTTAGATTTCTTTTTCTTCTTTCTTTTCTGCATATAATAATCAATGGAGCTACAATGATTCAAGAATGTTAGATTAAAAGGGGGGGACACCCTGTGCCTTTTTTCTTAATGAAGCTGCATTGAAATGCCAAAACCTAATTGTAAACTTTAGATCTGTTATGATTATAGAAATATGTGTATTGTTGGAATTGATGGATATAGACTTTATTTTATGTGTTTATCTATTTGTTTAAATTGAAAGGGCAGGGTGTTTTATTAGAGACATTCTATTATAGAAATATTTAGTTATATGTGTATTTGTGGAATCGTTATTATGATGCATTTATGGCTTATATGTTTCATTTGGAATAAGACGCTATGATATTGTATATCGGTGATACAATTTGACTGGTATGTTTACCTTTCATATTTTATATCTGTTTTTTATTAAACTAAAAGAATTTTAGTGATTTTTTTTTAAATCCACATCAAAATGTCTTGTTGTGTTGTGTGGTAGGAAAGACCTGGTACTTTTCTTTTTCTTTTTCATCCAAGAAGCGAAACATCTTCAGGGAAAAATACGAAAGTCCAGTTGCCTCTTGAAAAAGCACCTTTGGGATCACCATGACCTGGATGATGAGAATCTCCATAGACTCCAGGTGTATTGGATAACAATCCCATTATCCCAGCCAGCAAGACTCAACTGAGGATTGTAATTTTATAGGCTGAGAGACTCACCTCTTGATCAGCCAAAGTTTATAAGGGTCCGAGGTATGGATCTGCAAAGTTTAAATAACTAACCTTTTCCTAAATGTACAAAATTAATAAAGGTATTAATAGAAGTATCTCATAATGAATTTTCAAAATGTAAGCTAGCATAAAAACCCTAATACAAATATCTGTGCAGCGAACAAAGGCTAAATATAGGCAGAAAGAAAAGAAGATCATATAAGATAAAAATCCTTTAGAAAAAAACCGAACTGGCTTTTCCTCCCACGTCTTATTTTCACAATCATCTTCTGAGGTAGATTTCCTTAAGAGATAATGATAAGCCTAGTAAACTTCAGGACTGACTAGGGGTATGAACTTGAGATTTCTCAAACTGAGTCTGGGAAGGGAGGAGTGGCTATAATGTACCGGAAGGCCACCAGGGGCCGCTCTAGGAGCGGGAAAGATAGGAGTTGTGATTGGTTGAGAGGTTTTGACAGCCGGCTATAAAAGCGAGCTGTCAACAAGAGTTACCTCAGTTCTGGTTATGCAATGTTATTGTAATTGCCGTTATGTTCACACATTAAAGCATTATACTTATCTTCATCGGGAGTCGCCTCAGTACTTATGCCCATCCCGACAAGCTACACAGCAGTGGCCTAGATCAGAGGTCCCCAACCCCTGATCCGGGGACCAGCACTGGGCCGGGCCATTCAAACAAGCGAAGCTCCATCTGCGGGATGCAGGCAGCACACGAAACCACGTCCCCACCGGTCCGTGGAAAAACCTCTCTCCATGGAACCGGTTCCTGGTGCCTAAAAGGTTGGAGGCCGCTGGCCTAGATGCCCTGGACATTCTACTGAACTACAACTCAGAGCAACCCTTACCAATGGCTACACCTGCTGGAGTTGCCAGGAATTGAAATTCAGCAACTCCTGTGCTTTAATTATTCTATAGAAGTTCCGTCTGTGCAAATTTTCTCATCCTGCAAGACAAACTGTTCTTGTCACAGTATCCTCCTACACACCTAGACATACATAATAATCAGCCCACTGTAAGTCCAGATGGCAGGGGGATCATCTAAAGAAAGCAGCAACTGATTCAAATAATCATTCACAACTCTCACAGCCAGAGGACAGGTCAGGCAGAAATCTTACCTGGGTTTTCATCTCTAAGGGGGTGCGGGATGCAGCTATTGCAGATGTCACTGCT
Organism: Diadophis punctatus similis; assembly: GCA_023053685.1. Taxonomy (NCBI): domain Eukaryota; kingdom Metazoa; phylum Chordata; class Lepidosauria; order Squamata; family Dipsadidae; genus Diadophis; species Diadophis punctatus. The sequence continues at coordinate 5,644,041 of JALIGW010000035.1, read as the reverse complement.
TCCAGACACTATAGCTCTTGCCTACAACTGTGGTTTCTAGCTCTCCAGAAGGGACCCCAGGCTTCACTGCAGTTGCCAGGTGAATTCTGTTTGTCATGAACCAGACCAAATCAGCTAGATATGGTCCTTGCTTTATGAAAATGTGAAGTAGATGCTTTTGCAGGTGTACGGATTTCTATGAGAAAGGCTGCAGAATGCATGGATATTCTTTGCTCATTGTGCAACATATCTGCAATGAAGCATCCAGGTTCAACACAAGTGTCATTTTCAGGTAAATTCAGGGGCAACTCTTCGATCTATCTATGAGCCAGTTATAGTCAGTAAAACCCTATGTGATCATCTAATTAATTTGATAGAAGTAGTGTTCTGCCTGCTGTAAGGATGCCAGCTAATCAGAGAACTGGTCAATTGTTTTAACAACAGTTTCATTGGTAGCAATCAGAAGGCAGCATCTTCTCCAATAGAAAAACAAATACAAAGTTCATAAAGTTGTTGACAACCTTCATATGACTCACTCCTTGTTTTTCTCTCCCTTTCTCACAGAACTGAGCAACAACAGCACTTACATTATATTACACCTCTAATACAGAAATTTGGGAGCATGTGCAGATAGGGTGACAGAACAGTTTTCCTCTTAAATGTCTCTTATAATTCAGTCCAGAAGAGAGGATTTGCTGGTCCTCCATGTCACAGCAGACTATAGCATTTGTTCTACTGCTGATACTTCCGATTGTTGGCTGCTTCTGATCAGAATTTAATTCCAACATCCAGAGAACACAGAAGTCCCATCCTTTATTTTTGTTACTTGACATTTCAATCATCTGGTAAGATTTCCATTATTCAGCCAAACATGGAAAAGTTGCAGCAGGAAGCACATCAGATAAATAAGCCATGTATGATCTTCCAGGTACAGGTAGTCCTCCACTTACAACAGTTCATTTAGTGACCTTTTGAAGTTGCAACAGCGGTGAAAAATGTGACTTATGACCGTTCTTCATGCTTAGGACCTTGTGAAAAGAATAGAAAAAATTGTATTCAGAAAAAAAAGTTGGCGGATGAAGTGCTGTATGTTTTGCATGCAATGGCATCTGCAGGAGGAATCAGTTAGATCAGTTTGACCTATGATCCATCCCTTTGAATGTATGTTGTGACACTGAATGCACTTCCATAACTGTTAGAAATTCTGTTTATATATAACACCACAGAGCTAACAGACTACAGTCACCATGTGCTTTACTGCTCAACTGTTTAACTGCAACAGGAAACAGGAAACTCTACTTAGAGCAAAAGAACATTGTGTGTGTGTGCGTGCGTGTGTGTGTGTGTGTGTGTGTGTGTGTGTGTGTGCGCGCGCGGGGGGGTGGGTGGGTTACTACCGGTATGCTATCGGTTCTGCATGCACAGAAGCATCATGCGTGAGCGCAAGCGCCTGAACCAGTAGCGATGGGATTTAGAACCCATCACGGGTGCATGAGCGGAAGCACACGAACCAGTAGCAATGGGATTTAGAACCCAACACACACACACACACACACACACACACACACACACACACACACACACACACACGATAGATCCAAACTTGTAAACACTGCCATCTACTGGCTGAATACTACTGTAGTTGTTGCATAAATATATATTCCAACAATGAATTCCAACAAAAATGTATGAAGTTTGTGGCACAATAGCAAAATGCTACATTTGTTATTTTGGCAGAAATAATAGGAAGCTGTGAATACCCACATGTGCATGAGAGCATGCCTGAGACTGAGACTCTGACTGAGCAGTGATTAGTGGATTAATTTTTTATAATTATTAAGGAATTTAGAGATTTATTTACAGCAATGCAATATAGAGATGGACAAAGCCTACCACCTAACTGTCTACCACAGGGGTGTCAAACTCGTGGTGTCATGTTGTTGTCACGTGACATATCACAACTTTTTCCCCTTCGCTAAAACAGGGGTGGGCGTGGTCAGCACGTGACGCATCCAGCCTGCGGGCCGTGAGTTTGACACCCCTGGTCTACAATCTAGCAGGAGAAAAGTTAAACAGCATGTGCTTTGTGTATTTATACCTGGAAGCAAAAAGCAGAAGGAAGTACCTTGGATTAGCAGTCTTTTAGACAATAAGCAGGTTTCAAACCTTCAGCTGGAAAGGAAACCAATAAACTAATTTCAAAAGTTTGACTGCAACTGTAGTTTATTGATATACACCCACTTGAACTTGAAAACCTGGCAGTATTTTTTTTTTGTGTGCTTGTGTGTGTGCCTCCTTCTCTTTGCTAGGGAGTTAAGGCAGAACCTGAAGTCTGTTTTTTCCTGTTTTCTTCATTTCCCAACCTTAAATATGTTTTGGTTCACGTTTTTGTAACCATCACTGAAATGGTTTCTCCAATGGTTTCTCCAAGGTTATCTCTGTAACTCTCTGCAGCACACCAAGCCAAAATCAGAGTAGATAGAGAGTAAATAACTACTCCCAATCTATACTCTCTTGACTTCTTGTGGTCAATAGGTCATCCATTACTGAGAATTCTGAATTTGGCTGCCAACAAAGAATGTTTAAAAATATAGTGAAATTGCAATTATATGTTTGTACCTGCTATTTAAAAAATTGAAATTTTTGTTTAGTAGAACTTGATTGATTGATTGATTGATTGATTGATTGATTGATTGATTGATTGATTGATTGATGATTCTTTGCAGCTACATAGATGGACCTTATTCAGGATAGTGGAAATGGGACCAAACAAGTCTAAGTTGATTGAAATATCAAAGAAGAAAAATGAAAGGAACAAAACTGCCCATCCTTATTTTAGATTACATTCAATGCAAATGAAGCAAATCTTTTTCACATAGGCAGGGTAAAGCACTAGGTTTAAAAATATTCAGAAAGTGTGAGGTGTGTGATTTCTCTTTACAATAGCTGGCTCAAATTTCTCTTTGTTTTTTTAAAAAAAACAAAATAAAAGCCTAAAAACAAGATCATTTACGAGAGCCAAAGTTACCAGAGCGTAACCATCAAAACAACAATTCAATTTGATTATATATATATATATATATATATATATATATATATATATATATATATATATATATATATATATATATATATATATATATATATATATATATATATATATATATATATATATATATTCTTTGCACGCTTTAAAACAGGAAGTTGGCAGATGCCAAGGGAAATAGGTAGATCACCATTATCTGCAGCCTTTCATAATGGATGGTTTCAGTGGTGGGTTCCTACCGGTGCGATCCACTCTATGGCACCAGTAGCTGCCGGCGGATTGTGAAATTTGCGTGCGATGGCTCCGGTGCCATCTTCACCGGTCCATTGCACACCGCCATCTTTTTTCCACAATTTTTCAGCTTTTTTTGCTTCCTGCGCATGCGCGGAAGCAAAATCTCGTGAGGGTACGCACACGTGCATGAGATTTTATTGAGATTTCGCTTCCGTGCATGCGCGGAAGCAAAAAATCACCGAAATCGCATGCGCGTGTCCCCTCGTGAAATTTTGGCGAGATTTTGCTTCAGCGCATGCGTGGAAGCAAAATCTCGCGAGGGGGGCGCGTGCGTAGCAGGCGTGCACACATGCACAACATGGTGATGCGCGCACAGCGCACCGGTAGCAAGGTAAGAGCAACCCGCCCCTGGATGGTTTCTAATGAATGAATGCGATGAAAGCCATATTTCCTGGTTGTATGTACAAGAGTCATTTCTTAATCTTTTAATCCAGAAAAGATTGCCCCACAGCCTTAATATACTAGGCCCGCCACTGAGAAAATTTGTATTCTACTGTGTTTCAGAGTAAAAATAGTGATAATAATAGAAGCTAAGTAACAATGCATGTCATCAGGGGGTGAGGGTGGGGGAATCTCTCCTGTTGCTAGGTTGTTTAAATCAAACACTTGCAGTTGCAGAGAGCACAACGATGAGTTTCGCTCCCACTGACTTCCTCATTACCATTGTCAATCAGGTATCCAAATCATTGGAGAGCTTGCAAATATAGTGGATCCTTCTCTTCATAGTCTATCCCAATGTGTCAATGGTCAGGTGGGATGGCTAGCTGAAGGGACCCAGCAGGCACAGCCCAAACCTCCCATCCCAGATGGCTATAACCGTGTCACTTAGAATAGCCTGTTAAGCCAGTGACAAGCACCAATTATTCCATCCACCAAAGTTTCATCTGGGATGGACTTTCATACAATTCAGATATTAGGCAAAGAACTCTCCATTTGCCCTGGCATATGAATCATGGCGGCTGTTTTATTAATTGCTTTCACATTTTTTTTCTGTTGTAATTATTTTTCTGACATTTTTCCCCTTTTAAACAGGTGCTTTTTTTTTTGCATTTTAATCCTCTGGAAGCCATCCTATAAACTAGTCTGAAAGTTCCACCAATGAGTGTCTGGGTTGTATGTGTGTGTTTGTATAGTACACACTCGCGCGCCAGAAATTAATTTGTTTTGGGGAGCATAGGATGTGAAAACCATTCCTTTCCTTTTTGAAGTACAGTATCGATTTTGAAATGTAAGGTTGGTCTTTGCACTGCTACAAAAAAAAAGGTTTTCACAAAATTCCAGTCTCCTCACATTATTACGAGTCAAAAAGAGGGCCGTGAAAATATTTACTGACCCCTCACATCCTGGACATAAATTGCTTCAACTCCTACCCTCAAAACGTCGCTATAGAGCACTGCACACCAAGACAACTAGACACAAGAACAGTTTTTTCCCGAACGCCATCACTCTGCTAAACAAATAATTCCCTCATCACTGTCAAACTATTCACTAGGCTGCATTACTATTACTATTAGTTTTTCTCATCGTTCCTATCACCCATCTCCTCCAACTTATGACTGTATGACTGTAACTTGTTGCTTGTATCCTCACGATTTATATTTATATTGATTGTTTCCTGATTGCTTACTTGAACCCTATGACAACCATTCTTGACAAATGTATCTTTTCTTTTATGTACACTGAGAGCATATGCACCAAAGACAAATTCCTTGTGTGTCCAATCACACTTGGCCAATAAAGAATTCTATTCTATTCTATTCTATTCTATTCTATTCTATTCTATTCTATTCTATTCTATTCTATTCTATTCTATTCTATTCTATTCTATTCTATTCTTATTTCTCTTTTGCCCTAGTCTCTTGAGTAACATTTAACTGCAGCTTCACTGTGACTAAGGGTGCCACATTAGAGATGAAAAAATTGCACTGTTTTTCTAGCCATCATGTCCCTTTTGCTATTACCACAAATGGAAAACCTGAGATAAGCAGCATTTCTAACCCAATCAGCACATATGATGCTTTGCACAGCGTGTGTTTAACAACTACATGAAGGCTCTGAGTGAGGCTACTCAACAGCAGGGGTACTGATCAGGGGTGGGTCCCACTTACCTTTCACTATCGGTGTGCATCGTGACATTTCGTGCACGTGCGCTCGCTATGCTCATGCGCACATGCGCATCCCATCACCCGATTTTACTTCCGCACATGTGCAGAAGGACATTTCAAGCCGAAACACAGAAAAAAATCACAAAAAATTACAAAAAAAAATGGCGGTGCGCATGGACCCGCACAGATGGTACCGGAGCCATCGTGCCTAAATTACATCACCAGCAGGCTGCTAACGGAACGCATGCACCGGACCGCACCGGTAGGAACCCACCCCTGGTACTGATGAAACCCAGCTCTACATCTGTGCTCAGACCAATTAAGCAAGGTTCAGTTTTTGTGTCGTCAAACTGTAACATCTGGTTGGGGAAGAACAGGCTTCAGCTCAACCCAAGCAACGCCAAATGGCTTTGATTTTGGGATCTGCTGGATCTGGGGATTCCTCACCCCCTGTTCTCGATTGGGTTGCACTGCCTCATAGACAACTGGTGTGAAATTCGGTGGTCTCTTGGATTCACAGCTCCTACTCGACCAGCAGAAAGCAGTTGTAGACAGGACAGCTTTTCACAAGATCATGTTATGTATCAGTTGCACCCTTTCCAGGATCAGGAGGCATTGCACAGCTCCTCATGCTTTGGTTATCTCCTGGGTGGATTACTTCAATACACTGTACATGGGGTTGCCCCTGAATAAAATCTGGAAGTTGCAATTGGTCCAGGGTAGACTGGCAGAAACAATTATGGGGCTGCCTTGGGAAAGCCACATTACATCTTTGCTTCATGAGCCAAGCTCATTGGATCCCAGTAGGCTTCCAGATGCAATTCAAGTGCTAGGTCTCCATTATAAAGCCCTTATGGCATAGGATAAAGCTATTTGAAGAACCACCTCTCTCCAAATTGTCTCTATCCCAGCTGTCAGATTTGGCAAAAGAGACATGCTCCAGGTCCCAGTGCATATCCCCTGGTAAGGCCCTAGGGAGCCAGGCTCTTCTGTCATAGGGCCAGGCCTCAGAAAGACGATTCCTCCTGACATTATATTAGCTTCCACCATTCAGAAAATCTGAATAGATGTGTTTATTCTGCCCTGTGTCAACCCTGAAGCTGGCTTGAGTGAGGCCATTTTCTGGGCTTCAGTGTTGTCACGCTGGAGCTGAGGGATAAGGGGGGAGAGGGGGGAATAGAGATAGAGGGGGTTGTAGCCAAAACAAGAACCAAGGACATTCCCACAGGTGCACAGAGAGAGGTGGAGTGACGTTACCAGGCAACCGGATGACACAATGATTGGACCATTTGACTGTTCGGGGAAGGGGGAAAACTTTTACTTTTAACTTGGTGAAAACCGTGGGAATATTCAGAGTCGGTTTTCACCAGCCTGTGCCAATATGATATTTCCAATAAACCAGTTCTTTGAGGAATCCATTTGCCTCGGAGTCCTATTTATTATGGAGGTATTACTTGGAACCCTGACACCCTGTTAAAGCCAATTGGACTTCAGTGGCAGTTGAAGTAAATCTGGCCCACCCCTAGAAGGATATACACACTGAAACTGTATTTAAAAGTGCCGCTCTAGTATTCAGCTTCTTTGAGCACGGCTAATGTTTAAACTTTCATGGGCAGTTCCTTTTATTCACATTTACATTTTTCGTGATGAAGAGTTAATGCAGTTTAGAGTCTTGTCTCCAAAAAGCATTAGGCCCAACAGTGCAGATAAATTCAGAAATATTAATAGTGTTTCCATTTAAATATTTAATATCACAGCGAAACATTGATTGTTACTTATTGGTTGCCTACAAATTAGACTTACCCCATTGGCTAGCCATAATGTGCAGACAAACTAAATCCCAATCAAGCATATATATTTTTCTTTATGAACTCCTGCAAAACGTTAGAAGGAAGATAAAGTTAGCACATCCCATCCACTTCTTGGGCAATACCTCCACATACAAAATTGCACTAAAGTACGTACAACAGAATGAATACAACTATCGGAGCTGTGAAATTTACCAACCTAAATCATTACTCATTTAGGATATACATTCTCTTTTTTAATATTAGGCCAGTAGGTGTAAAGTGGTTAAATGGATCAGACTATGGAGACTATGTCTTCTAGTCCAGGGGTGGGTTCCTACCGGTGCAGTCCAGTGCGCCGTTCCGGTAGGGACCCACCGATTGCCCAATTTGCGCTCGACGGCTCCGGTGCCGTCTTCGCCGGTCCGTTGCCAGCCACCATTTTTTTCCAGAATTTTTCAACGTTTTTTTTGCTTCCGCGCATGCTTCCCCTCACAAGATTTTGGTGAGATTTTGCTTCCGCACATGCGCAGGAAGCAAAAACGCATGAGCGGGCGCACGCGTAGCAAGCGCACGGGCACGCACAAAATGGCAGCGCACTGGTAGCGAGGTAAGTGCAACCCACCCCTGTTCTAGTCCCACCTCAGGCAGGTAGCCAGATCTTGGACTAATCACACCCTTTCAGTCCTAGGAAGCAGACAAGGGCAAACCATTCAATAATGCTGCCAAGAAAACTTCAGAGATTTGTCCAGAAGTCAAGTCTGGAGTAAGCAAAAGAAGAAGAATTGCTGTCAACAGATTATTTTTAAAGAAATTTCAAATGAGGCAAGGCAATTGGCTAAGGCACAAAAAGCTTTAAATAAACTTCTGTGGTATTTTACACAGACATATAAACTTATAATGGGATTATTATAATTTGCTGCCCTTGGGGCTGCCCTTGAAACTTTGACTGATTCAGAATGCTTCCTGACCATACTGCTGTGGCACAGCTGCATTAGTTTCCACTTTGTTTCTGAGTGTAACTCAGGATGTTATTTGCGAACTTTAATACTTGTTCTGAGTATGGCTCATAATAAGGTATCTAAGAGATCATGGTTTCCACATAGATTTTGCCTGTCCATCCTAGATGCCCAGAGAAGGTCCCTTAAAAGTGCAGTGGGAAGGGGAACAATGAGGTAGATTCTGTGTGGAAAATCTCTACCTGGCCTGAGCTAAGGATGCCTCTCATTCTTTATAGTCTTCCAACAGGTTATAAAAGCCAGGCTGTTCTGCAAGACTTTCAGTGAGTGACTAATGTGGAACCATCAACATTAGTATTAACTCTTGGATTCTGACTTATGATTGATGATAAAAAATTCTATATTTTAATGGTTTAGTATCTGTGTACCGCCTAAAAACTGTTTAGACAGAGATGGTAGATAAATTGCAAAGGGATAGATAGACCGAGAGATAATATTTTATGGAGCAGGGAAGACACAAGTTCATATCATGACTTCTGTGGAGAAAATTATAAAATCTGGAAACTTGGAACCATCCAGAATACAAGGCTAGGCCTACTGGAAAACTGTGGGTCTGTTTCAGATTAAAAGGTCCAGATCGTTGATACTCCTCCAGCCACCATCTTCTCATTTTAAATCAATTTTGATCAATTCTCCATGGTTTTTTATCCAAGTCTATAATCTGGCAAAGCAACTCAGTGCTTCGGACATGAACAGGACGGGACCTGGCAAATGAAAACGTGAGAGAAAACGCAAATATCTTTTCATGAGCCACGGTGGCACCGTGGTTAGATAGCAGTACTGCAGGCTGTTTCTGCTGACTGCCGGCTGACTGCAATTTGGCAGTTCAAATCTCACCAGGCTCAAGGTTGACTCAGCCTTCCATCCTTCCAAGGTGGGTAAAATGAGGACCCAGATTGTTGGGGGAAATATGCTGATTCTGTAAATTGCTTAGAGAGGACTGTAAAGCACTGTAAAGCGGTATATAAGTCTAAGTGCTATTGCTAATGGGAAGTCTGCAGATCTCCAGATCTGGGATGGAAGCCCTAGCTGTATCCCTCAGCAGCTTCTTAAAGAACTACGCTTTTTCCTGGGCTCTCAAAATAGTTGCACAAGCTCAGGGTGATACATAGATAAGTTCAGGAGGCATTGAGAATGTAATATAGGGTACATCCATGTGCACCTTGATTTGGGATTATTTCTTTATTAGATATTCATCCTGCCTTTGTTATTTTTAGAAATGTTTTTACTGATTGGTTTGCCTTGTATAAAAAGTACTGCTCCATCTTATCCATCCAAGAATTGAAATCTGTTTTAGGAGGTATATGTGGAGGAGGACAATGGTCCATGCTTCCCTTTTAAAAGGGAATATCGGTGGCATAGGTGTCAACAGGGGAGGCAAGGGCAGGCAAGTGATAAAAAGCATGTCACCACATTGCAATGCAAGTTCCACACCTTCTGCTACGTGACACAAGTATATAAAATAACACAGCTTGCATTTTGACAACACGATGCAGGTTCCTTTTGGCATCATCACCATCACGGAACAATTACTACGTCTTGGAAAAGCATCAATTTCAACCTGCCAGTCTTGGGGAATGAACTCTTCGGGATGAAGTTACACATTAGTGCAGAATCCAACTAATCCAATAATTGATTGAAGAGAATATTTGTGTGAGAATAATCCAATAATCGTTATGTCATTAAATCCTACCTTTGCTGACTGACACATAAGGGTTCTGCTTTTATATTTTCTTTTGGTGTCCATGCATACTATTCAAAATCCACACACTCTGGATATCTGCGTTCTTATTGTTTCTTGCCTGCAATCCTTCCAATTGCTTTTAGCTTCCTTGAAAAATCAACCTTCAGGGACCTGGGGGAGAAAAACATAATATATATTATACATACTATAGCAGACTCAGCTGGAGAGTGGTATCACCCTTAGTCCCCATCATTTCCTCTTTGTAGGAACAGGGTTAAGACTTTCTTCTTTAGCCACTCCTTTTCTGCTTCAGTTAATTAGCAATGCACTATTTAAAGTTTTATAGGGACGTGGTGGCTCAGTGGCTAAGACGCTGAGCTTGTCGATCAGAAAGGTTGGCAGTTTGGCGGTTCGAATCCCTAGCGCCGCTTAACAGGGTGAGCTCCTGTTACTTGTTCCAGCTTCTGCCAACCTAGCAGTTCGAAAGCACGTAAAAATGCAAGTAGAAAAATAGGAATCACCTTTGGTGGGAAGGTAACAGCGTACTGTGCACCATTGGCATTTAGTCATGCCAGCCACATGACCACGGAGATGTCTTCGGACAGCGCTGGCTCTTTGGCTTTGTAACGGAGATGAGCACTGCCCCCTAGAGTCGGGAATGACTAGCACATATGTGCGAGGGGAACCTTTACCTTTACCTATTTAAAGTTCATTTAGCATTTGTATTCTAATTATTTTATTGTTGGCTGTTTTGAGTGCCCTCAGGTAGAGTGGCAGAATACAAATAACCTGTAAAATAGAAATAAATAATGAATAAGAATAACCAAAATGGAGCCAATGACAAACATGTGGGAAGCTTCAAGCAGGATGCAAAGGTTCATAATTAAGGGAGAAAAAAGACCCGAGTCATTCCCTGTCCACACAGAGCTGCATAACAGGACCAAAAGCCATAGAAACTTAGTTTGTTCATGCTTACAATAGACTGAAACTTTACACTCCTAGAATGATTCCAAAGGATCTTCCCTATCAGATCCGTGATTCTGCCATTCTTAAGGGGAAGGGGGGACCCTTGGTTACATTATTTACTTTATTGCTTTCTTCCTCATGTATCCTCTATCCTGTATCCTATTGATTTATAACCTTTAGCTTGGCGCCTAGGCGCCCTGGGACTTTCGCACCTTTTGGGGAATGTAAGGGGAGGAACGGCCATGTGGGTTGTATCACTTGAAAGCCAGCAGAGAATGACCCTGAGAAAGTTCCCTTATCACGTTCTAAGAGCTGCCGGTACAATAACATCTTCATACCTGAAGATTGGCTGAATCCACATTGGACTGCTGGGAGGGGTTTCTAATTCCTTTATCCTAACTGTATTGCCTGAGGGATCTCAGAGCCTGCTTTTCTTTCGTCTTGCTATCACTCCAGTTCAATAAAAGGTTCCTTTTGAAATGCCAAGTTTCAAGAGTTTTTACTTTCTTGAATGAGGAGGAGAGGCCGGACCTTACACTCCCATTTGGGAAAAAATTTGGGGAAGAGAGAAGCAAAGGCCTGCATAAGCTATCCTATGCCCCCAGAGCCAACATGCTCAGTAGCAACCTTTGCACACATTTGGAGAATATCCAACAAATACACTAATGTCATAGACTTTCTTCCTTGTGTGTCCAATCACACTTGGCCAATAAATAATTCTACTTACCCAAATCACTCCTGGGTTCAGTATCCAGTAGCTGTGATTTGGTGTTATGATTTTCCTTGAATTTTCATTAAAATGAGGAATCAAATAAATGCATCAAGTATTGCTAAGGGTTAATGCACTGATTTTGACCCTTAACACATCCCTGCCTCAGGGACAGAACATTGTCTTGAAATATGCTGTGTATGCATGTTGAGGCCAAAGGATCAGTTTTTAAAAAATTGTAGCTCTAAGGGCAAAAACTCTTGCCCAACCCTGCAATACAGTCACTGAAATTTTACTTCAAATAGATTTTACAAAGAAATCACTGTTTTTTATTGTTCAGCTAGTCCCATTAAACATGCTTATCTATTTATCCTTCCTTCTTCCTTCCCTCCTTCCCTCCTTCTTCCTTCCTTCCCTCCCTCCCTCCCTCCCTCCCTCTCTTCCTTCCTTCCTTCCTTCCTTCCCTTCCTCTCTTCTAATGCAGGGCAGTTCCATTTAAAGATATTCCCCCATGGGGCCAGAAGCTTTTGATTTAACTGGGTTGAGTATATATATTTTATTCTAGCATATCCATACCATTCAATCCATATACAAGTTCAAATAATTTCCATGGAAACAAGGAGACTTCCTGGAAAGTCAAAAGAAATCTACATGGCAGTTTTAAATGGGTTTTACCCTGCCTATTCAATCATTTTCCTTAGGTAAACTGGTGAAAAATGTGTTTATTAACTAAATTGCTACCCAAATAGGGGTTAACCCTGCTGGGAAAAGACAGGACAGGAATGAAGAAGATTAATTCCCTGTTCAGGTGCCATTTGTGTCTGATACTGTGGGATACATGCATTTTCCATAACATATCAGACAGTAATCCGTTACCTTTCGTACCTCGATTATATGAACAGGGTTTCTGAGAGAAGGGTTCCTAAAGAAAATGCATTTTTGAATGGACTTTCAATTAGCATGCACCACTGGATACTTTAAAAAAAAATTACATACTGCATTGCAATCTTCTAAAAATACCAGAGAGTACACAGCTCAGTTGAAACTGGTCCCTAGGCCATAATAGAAAAATTTGGACTGAACATTTTCTCTTCCATCCTATGGTCAGAACTAAGAAACCTGGAGCACTGGCAGAAAAATATAGATCTGTCAGTTCAGTTCATGATTTCTTTGATGAAAGAGAAGATCCGAGGCAAATAGAGAAATGACTGGACAGGCCCCCAAAAGAGGGGCCAGCAGAATATTTCCTCTTCTTTCCCGTCACCTATCCTGTGTCTTTCGCTGTTTCTGCCCAATGTGATCATAACATATTTTTGCAGCAAACATCGGTCAGCCCATCTGTAGGAACATATTTACAGTGGTGAGATTCAAATAATTTCTGCCCTAATGACTGGGTGGGTGGGTGTGCCTGGGTTGGCATGGCCAGGGTGGACATGGCCAGGGGGCGTGACAGCACTCAGCCTCCTGAAGCACTCTGCCAGCCAAAATGGGGCACGGGGGTTAATTACAAAATGTGGACTTTGCTTTGTGACATTCAGATCCAGCGAGCAAGGGTTGTGAACTGCACAGAAAATATTTATTTTGTAAATCATATCACAAGAGCCGAGGTGGTGCAGCGGTTAGAGTGGGGTACTGCAGGCCACTTTAGCTGACTATGATCCGCAGGTCAGCAGTTCAAATCTCACCAGCTCAAGGTTGACTCAGCCTTCCATCCTTCCGAGGTAGGTAAAATGAGGACCCAGATTGTTGGGGGCAATGTAAATATACATTGCTTACTGGTGTAAACCGCTTAAAGAGTGCTTGCACTGTGAGGCGGTATATAAATGTCATAAATAAATAAATAAATAAATAAAGAAAGAAAGAAAGAAAGAAAGAAAGAAAGAAAGAAAGAAAGAAAGAAAGAAAGAAAGAAAGAAAGAAAGAAAGAAAGAATGTAGAATTATAATGGCTGAGTATTTGATCCTTCATACATCAAAAAAAATACAAAGCTAAGGGATTTAAAAAAATGAATTTGAAAAAAGAAAAGGATCAGGAAAGAAAAAGAGTAAAAGTGTAAGAAAGAGGAAAAGAAGGAAAACTGAAAAAGAGTTTGCAGCAATCCAACCAGCACACAAGTAAATAATTCAGCAGGATTCATGTATAAAAGAAACTTCTTTATATACAGTAATATAAAGCATGATGCATGTATACAATACCCATGCAGCAGAAGCCAGAACCAGAACTCAGAATCCAGAAGCACAGAATCAATATAATCACAGAAGCACTAAAGCAATAAAATCCTTATGTATATACAGACCAGTGAAGCCAAGCCACGCCCAGGCTCCGAGCTGTCTGACATGGCTCTCAGTCACCAAACAGTCCCCATTGGCTGACTTGTTGTTATGGCTATCCCAGCTCATAATTACACTGACAAAAAGAATGATTTCCAACTTTCTTTGGTTCAGACATAAGTAAAAAAAAATCAAACTCTTACTCTAAGATTAACATTTGTCTACATTATTTCCACAATCCCTTATTTAATCATCAAAGCCCAGATCAACTTTTAATTTCAGTTTCTCACAAAAAGTCCAGTAATGGCTCATATCGCTTTAATCACTATTTGTTAACGAAACCACAACTGATTTATTTAATTTGCACCAAACTCTAAATAAAACAGGAATGGAAAATCCTAAACTCTAGTGTAGACCCATGCTCCTCAACTTTGGCAAATTTAAGGTGCATGGACTTCAATTCCCAGAATTCCCCAGGCAGCATGAAGTTCGCTCATCTTAAACTTGCCAAGACTAAAAAAACGCTGATCTACAGATAGGGATTTTTCCATTCCTCTTTTACTGGTTCCTACTTACTTATGAGCAATCATAATGCAAAATCCCCATTCCCAACTCACCCTAGAGCAGGGGTTTTGGGCCCTTCCAGCCTCCTGCACCACCCTGGAAGCCAAAACGGGGTGTGGGAGGCACATGATGCTCCCCCCACCCTATTGCATGTGAATTTTTACTGTTGTGAGCCGCCCAGAGTCTCTGTGGAGTGGGCGGCATACAAATGCAACTAACAAATAAATAAATAAATAAATAAATAAATAAATAAATAAATAAATAAATAAATAAATAAATAAATAAATAAATAAATAAATAAATAAATAAATAAATAAATAAATAAATAAATAAATAAATTGTGGGTCTAGAAGGCTCCTGCACCAACCTGGAAACCAAAACGGGCTTCCGTGCCCTGTTTTGGGCCTGGAGGCCTCCTGCACCACCCTGGAAGCCAAAATAGGGCATGGGGGGCATGTGACACCCCCCTGTGCCCCATTTTGGGCCTGGAAGGCCTCCTGCACCACCCTGGAAGCCAAAATGGGGTGGGGGACTCCTGGGAGGGGAGGGGAGAGTGGGCGGGGCCAGCCAGAGGTGGGATTAGTAAGTTCTCCGAACTGGGCAAAAAGTTAACAACCGGTTCACCTGAACCGGTGCAAACCGGCTGAATAACACCTCTGGATCATAACCATTGATTGCAAAAGTAGTGGTCGTGTTTCAAGGTTTATGCGCTGTTTTTCCATGAACTGTGCTAGATGCTTTACTGACAAAAGAAAACACAAACATAATAAAAAGCTGTGTGTTCACTAACAAGCTTCTGAGTGTTTATTACCATCAGAGCATAAAAATAAAGCTTGCCTTTTTGGGGGAAAAAACAAATTCAAAGGTAGCTACATTGGTCTCTGGGAAAAATTTCAAAGTCATAAGAGTTAAACCCATTTGTTAACTACTAGCCCAGATGGTTCATTTTAAGTTCACCAACATTTTCAACTGGCCAGATTTCAATTAAAAGGATGGATGATCGAGAACAAATGCCCAGGTCCTGGTTATTTGTTGGGACCACCTATCTCTAATTTTACCTGCCTTCCAAACATTACATGTATCATTCCCATCTCCCAAATTCTTTCTTTAATGGTACAAAATGGAGCAAGGATCACCTGCTGTTCAGTTTCTCATCTCGGCTTTATTTCTGCTAAAAAAAAGTTTAAAGCCAATGGGAACAACCAAGGGCCCTATCTCTCTCTACTAGACAAAGACCCACTTCTCTGTAGCTCACCCTTAGCTCAGTGGTGGGTTCTAAATTAGATCGCCACTGGTTCGCGCATGCACTCATGCGCACACGTGACACTTCTGTGCATGCGCAGAAGCGTCCCAGGTGGGTGGGCGGAGCCTCCCGCTGCTGCCACTACCAGTTCTAAGAACCGGTCCAAACCGGGAGCAACCCACCGCTGCCTTAGCTCCTCTCTGCTCTCCCAAAATCCTCTGCTGCTATGCAAACAGTCTCAATGACTCAGTCCAGAAAGCACAAATTTGATTCACTGGACAAGGTTCAATTTCTCTATAGCCACCCACTGGGCTCCTCTTAGCTCTCCCGGAATGCTCTGGTGCTATGTAAATAGTCCCAGTGACTCAGTCTCCAAGCCGCTAACTTGATCTGGTGGATGAATGCTCCCAGTGATTCCAGTGATATTCTTCACCCTAGTGTGGGAAGCCCCCCCCCCCGAAGAATGAAATATTTTGGGAAATATTAAAAAGGCAGAATATTATATTTCCCTAAAGGAAAAATGGAGAAACATGCTCTTAAAGACAAAGCAGCCCCCAAGTCTTTCTTAATTGCCCACAGCAGTTGCCAGCACTTAAGAGATAAAAAGCTTATTGAAAGAAGACAAGTATCTAGATAACTCTATGCATAAGCAAAGCAAATACCGAGGCAGAAATCCATTCAAGACAGGATATTTCAAAACTCCTTGGCCCAGTGGTAGGATTAGGAAGCAGCCCCTCACCCAAGATCCAACACAGGATGAAAGCCATTAGCCACAATAGGAAGCTCAGATAAGCAATAAGCCAGAGGTTGACCAGATTAGCTCAGACAAGCACCTAGGATTTGCATTTCCTCTTTTGCCTATAGAGCCAGCTATGATCCCTACATAACCCCTACATGGCCCCATGGGGAATCTGACAACAGCCAATAGAATATTAAAGGACATGTTCTTGCACAGGAACAGGAAGCTCAAAGAAGGTATAAAAATCCCCCACTCTCAACTCCATTTTGTCAGCTGCCCAGAATCACACGTGGTTGGTGGTTCTGCTTCATCAATAAACTTCTCTTTCCAATCAGCCTGCATGTTGTTTCCAGCATCTTTCTGCCGGCTTGGAACTGAACCAGATGGATTTTCCTTCCAACACTATAATAGCACAATGCTCCCAGTGATTCCAGTGATATTGTTCACCCTATAATAGCACCTTTATGTGTTTTTCTCAATATTGCTCTTTTGTATCTAATATTGCTGTGCTATGTGCCTTTTTGTATACAATTTTCTCTAATCAATATGTCCATGCAGAAAGGCATTCAATTGAGGATTTACTACAAAGCTACAATTATCAAGTATTCTATTAACCTGGATATGTATATAAAATTTAGAAGTCAACAAATATCATAATTTTTTTTAACAACTGTTATTTGCAACATTTGCAACCAAAACAGAGCATAAAAGCAAAAACCCGATCTAAAAGTCCAGAATGAATAAAAATGTTTTCACTTATACCAAAACCGGAACTGAGATGACACTTGCGGAAGAAAGTCACAGATTGATACCCCTGTCAAGAAGACCTTTGTATTTTATGTGCTATTTCCAATTCAGGGAGATATAAAGCAGGATTTATGCTTGTGTCATGATTGCAACCCATCTGAGTTTTATAGCTTAAACTGTGATCAATTTTGTTCTAAAACAGATTGGAAGTGAGTATCACCCTTTCAAAACTTGGCATACCATGCCCTCATTGGCAGACCTTAGTCTAAAAGCATGCTGTTATATGTTGCATAAAGTGACCAGATTTTTTTTTTTAAGCGGGACACTGACGGGGGGGCGGGGCCGCCCATTTGAGTTTTGCCCTCTGCGCATGCGCAGAACGCTGCGCATGCGCAGAGGGAAAAAAACCGCCAATGTCGGCATCCAGGTGGGGGGGGGAGGCGGGAGGCCTTTCCTCGCCTCCCGCCTTCCCTTCGGGAGCCGGCAGTGGCTTGGGCGCAGCCGTGTTTCTTTCTTTGCATCCTATTTGCTCTAGTTTTTAATTCTTCGGGGATCTCTCCCCCCTCCTAGTTTACTACTCTCCCCTCACCTGCATTATTAGAGGAACTGAGGAAGAGTCGTCCGGAGCTGTTCCAAGGATGAGGAAGAGAGAAAACCGGGCTTTCTAATTTGCATGCCCCAGGTAGCGGTCATTGGCTCCCCGGTCACTGTGGCTGTACCGGGGAGCCTGCGTGCTTGTCATCAATGGAGACGCGCGCGCGGAAGGCACCACGGAGCAGAGGCACCTGGCGAGCGAGCGGGCAGGTGGGCAGGAGACGCGGGCAGGAGCCTGCCGCCGATGCCGCCTGCCCGCTCGCTCGCCAGGTGCCTCTGCTCCGTGGTGCCTTCCGCGCGCGCGTCTCCATTGAACTCCCCGAAGAGTTAAAAACTAGAGCAAATAGGATCACTGTGGCTGTACCGGGGAGCCCGCGTGCTTGTCATCAATGGAGACGCGCGCGCGGAAGGCACCACGGAGCAGAGGCACCTGGCGAGCGAGGCGAGTGGCGGCATCGGCGGCAGGCTCCTGCCCGCGTCTCCTGCCCGCCTGCCCGCTCGCTCGCCAGGTGCCTCTGCTCCGTGGTGCCTTCCGCGCGCGCGTCTCCATTGATGACAAGCACGCAGGCTCCCCGGTACAGCCACAGTGACCGGGGAGCCAATGACCGCTACCTGGGGCATGCAAATTAGAAAGCCCGGTTTTCTCTCTTCCTCATCCTTGGAACAGCTCCGGACGACTCTTCCTCAGTTCCTCTAATAATGCAGGTGAGGGGAGAGTAGTAAAATAGGAGGGGGGAGAGATCCCCGAAGAGTTAAAAACTAGAGCAAATAGGATCACTGTGGCTGTACCGGGGAGCCCGTGTGCTTGTCATCAATGGAGACGCGCGCGCGGAAGGCACCACGGAAACAAGGAGGAATCTAGTAACAATCAAGCTAAAAAGATATATTCAGTTTAATTTTTTAAAAAATCTCGCCTCGTTATTTTTTTATAACTGATGGCAGCAAACATACCCAATACCGCTTCCGCCTATTTTCGCCCCACAACGTCAACTCTGCAAGATAATAAGTTGGGCTGAGAAAGAATGATTGGCTGCCTTTCTTAAAGAGAAACGAGAGCGGGGTTTTTGCACGTATTTCTTCCTACTCTGCGATAGGCCGGAGGTCTGCAAAAAGCCACGCCCTCCCTGCTTACTGGAGGGAGATTTAAAGCCGCATTTCATGCTGGCCATTAGGGTTTTTGGAAGGGGTGCTCAGGTTCGGCGGCCAATCATGCAATTTCCGAATTCTTTGTCGGACTCCTCAACTGCCGTAACTGGCCGGTAGTTGCCTTTAGATTTTGGGCGTTGGGTGTTGGGTGGAGCTTCGTTTTAAACTGCTGGTATCTCTGCCTTCTCCCGTCGGAGGTTTAAAAATCGGGACTTTTTAAGAGGGCGGGCGGGACGCGGGACAAATTGCGAAAAAGCGGGTGTGTCCCGCCAAAATCGGGACGGCTGGTCACCTTAATGTTGCACTAAAAATAATTTCTAGGCAAATTCTTCTCTGGTTAAGAAAATGTACTTCATCTCGCAGGGAAACATTCTTTGAAATGTATAAAATCATGACAGGCAATCATCAGCAGTCTGTATAAAACCATGACAAGCAATCAACAGCAAATTCCAGTTGAAGTCTTTCAACTCTATAAGGGGCTAGCATAGTCAGTGTCCAAGCTGAGGATGACATACAGGAGCTTCAATCTAACGCAAGGCTGTTAAGAAAGACGCACAGAGAAAAACCTACTCATAGAATAGAATAGAATAGATAGAATAGAATTCTTTATTGGCCAAGTGTGATTGGACACACAAGGAATTTGTCTTTGGTGCATATGCTCTCAGTGTACATAAAAGAAAAGATACATTTGTCAAGAATAAGCAATCAGGAAACAATCAATATTAATATAAATCATAAGGATACAAGCAACAAGTTACAGTCATACAGTCATAAGTGGGAGAAGATGGGTGATAGGAACGATGAGAAGACTAATAGTAATAGTAATGCAGCCTTAGTGAATAATTAGACAGTGGTGAGGGAATTATTTGTTTAGCAGAGTGATGGCGTTCGGCAAAAAAACTGTTCTTGTGTCTAGTTGTCTTGGTGTGCAGTGCTCTATAGCGTCGTTTTGAGGGTAGGAGTTGAAACAATTTATGTCCAGGATGCGAGGGGTCAGTTATAGAGGTGCAGATGACAGACTCAATAATTCCTCTGTAGAACTGTATCAGCAGCTCCTTGGACAGTTTGAGCTTCCTGAGTTGGCGCAGAAAGAACATTCTTTGTTGTGCTTTTTTGATGACGTTTTTGATGTTTGGTGACCATTTTAGGTCTTGAGATATGATAAAACCTAGAAATTTGAAGGTCTCTACTGTTGATACTGTATTGTCTAGTATTGTAAGAGGTGGTAGAATGGGAGGGTTTCTCCTAAAGTCTACCACCATTTCTACGGTTTTGAGTGTGTTCAGTTCCAGATTGTTCCGGTCGCACCACAAGGCTATTTGTTCAACCTCTCGTCTATATGCGGTTACATCATTGTCTCGAATGAGACCAATCACTGTTGTATCATCTGCAAACTTCAAAAGTTTAACAGATGGATCGTTTGAGATGCAGTCATTGATATATAGAGAGAAGTGGTGAGGGTACACAGCCTTGGGGGGCCCCTATGCTAATTGTACAGGTATCTGATGTGATTTTGCCTAGCTTCACCTGCTGCTTCCTGTCTGTTAGAAAGCTTGTGATCCACTTACAAGTGTGATCAGGTACCACTAGCTGATTTAGTTTAGTTAGAAGAATGTCCGGTATGATGGTATTGAATGCTGAACTAAAGTCTACAAAGAGGACCTTTGCATAGGTCTTTGGAGATTCAAGATGTTGTAGGATGTAGTGCAGAGCCATATTAACAGCATCATCTAATTAACAGATTAACAGAGTTGGAAGGGACCTTGCAGGTCATCTAGTCCAACCCCCTGCCCAAGCAGGAGGCCCTACATCTGCCTCTACCTAGGATCGAACTCACAACCTGCTGATTGTGAGGCAAGAGCTCCACCTCTAGGCCACCGCAGAGGAACTATTTGTCGATATATTTGCTCAGTATGCAAATTGCAGAGGGTCTAACAGTGGATCCGTGATGGTTTTCAAGTGGGACATCACTAGCCTTTCAAAGGTTTTCATAACTACAGATGTTAGAGCAACTGGTCTGTAGTCATTCAGTTCCTTGATGGAGGGCTTCTTCGGTACTGGGATAATAGTGGAGTGTTTGAAGCAAGAAGGAACATGGCATATCTCTAGTGATTTGTTGAAGATTTGGGTGAAGATGGGGGCCAATTGGTCAGCACAGACTTTTAAGCAAGAAGGAGTTAACTTGTCTGGGCCTGGTGCTTTTCCTGGCTTCTGTCTGTGAAATAGATCTTGCACTTCCTTTTCTGTGATCACCAGGGGTTGTGAACCCAATGGGATGGGGTCAGTTGTAGGAGGTTTGGCTGTTGTTGGTGTGTCTGAGATGGAGGTTGTGGAGATAGGTGGCTGTAGTTTCCTTTCAAACCTGCAGTAGAACACGTTCAGGTCATCTGCCAGTTGCTGATTTCCTTCAGCTTGGGAAGGAGTTTTGCCGTAACCCGTGATGTTTTTATGAGTTTTCCACAGGTTTGCTGATTCATTTGTTGAGAACTGATTCCTTAGCTTTTCAGAGTAGCTTCTTTTTGCTACTCTGATCTCCCTTGTTAATACATTTCTGGCCTGATTGTAGAGCATTCTATCACCTTTTCTGTAGGCTTCCTCTGTGGAACGACGTAGCTGCTTAAGTTTAGTTGTGAACCAAGGTTTATTGTACTGTATATTCGTAAGTTCAGGGGTGGGTTCCTACCGGTGCAGTCCAGTGCACAGCTCCGGTAGGGACCCGCCGACTGTGCAATTTGTGCGCGACTGCTCCGGTACCGGCTTCACCGGACAGTCGCACGCGTCGCCATTTTTTAAAAAGAATTTTTTGGCTTTTTTGCTTCTGCGCATGCGCGGAAGCAAAATCGCGCCAAAATCTCATGAGGGGACACGCGAGAGAGAGAGATTTCGGTGAGATTTTGCTTCTGCGCATGCGCAGAAGCAAAATCTTGCCGAAATCATGCGAGAGGGCGCACGCGCATAGCGATCATGCACACACACGAAATGTGGAGATGCGCGCGCAGAGCACCGGTATCGGTAAGCAAGCAACCCGGCCCTGGTACACATAGGTCTTCACAGAAGCTGACATATGATGTTACAGTATCTGTGAGTTCATCCAGGTCTGCAGAGGTATCTTCAAAAATATTCCGGTCCATGCAGTCAAAGCAAGCCTGTAGCTTTAACTTTGCTTCTTTCAAATTTGTTTTTCAATCCACACTAACATGTGTAGCGTGTGTGACATGAAATCATACAAGACCAATAGATCTGTATATTTTATTTATGATTAATGTCAGGTTAGTATCCGTGTGCCATATTGTGGGAACATGTTCCCAGACCAGCAGTGGGTTGCTCCGGGTTCGGCCCAGTTTGGTGAACTGGTAGCGGCGGTGGGGGGAGGCTCTGCCCACCCGCCTGCAGAAGTGTCACGCGCGCAAGCGCACGTGCGAACCAGTACAGGATTTAGAACCCACTACTGCCCCAGACAGAGAAATTTGGGGGGGTGGGGGTAGAGAAAGAATTGGAATAAGTAAACAAAATGTTACTACTGTAAGTAGAATTGCTTTGACTCCAGAGCTATTGTTCGAGCAATCTTGCCAGTCTAAGATCAGAGGAGAAAGACCTGAATAAGCAAAACTGGATTCATTCCTACATACACATGGCAAGAATGCATTTTAATCTAAGGTGTGATTTTTTTTAGCACACTGTAATGATGACTTTTCCAGATAAATACAGAACGTGCTGAACCTTCATCTTTAACCCTGTCTTTTAAAATTATGGTGATATAAAATGGCTCAGTAACATGGATGATTCAAAAGTATAGAGTTCATGGGAGAAACAACTGTTCCTTTTTTATTAGCAGATGAAAACTGGCATATTGTGGTACTGCCTACTAAGAAAATTTGGGGGATGTGTAGTTTACTTCTCCCTCCCCCCTCCCTGACTTTCACTGAATATTTATCTGATTCTGCCCCCTAATGGTTATCGATGGCTTTTGCTTAAAATGCATTCATTCCAGGAACAAATGTGTGGGAAAGATTTAGTCACGAATCATCTAAAAATATCTAGTACATTATATATGTTGCTTTAAAACTTCAGTTCAGGAGAAAAAAAATCAGTGGAATAAATAATGTCCTTTATTAGTGCATGAATGCTATCATCTTTTGGGATGCATATGTGTGTTGAACAATAGTTTTGGTTTCATTTTAAAATTGAATTTGTATGGATGGGTCAACTGTACCACACATGTTCTGTTTAGATAAAGATGCATGCATCACATTAACAGAATTGGAAGAAATTTTATGCTTGGCTAGGATATGCATTTCTTTATTTCCGACATGAGATATATATTTTTAAAATCGTGATTTGTAGCTGCAGGCTGAAATCAGGAAGATCTACCTGTTCACCACACGCTCAGGATGGTGCTGGTGAATTATGTAACATTTCTTTCACCTCCCAACAAAACAATTTTAATTCTTTGTGAAAATGTTTACATAGCGTTTATTTTATTCAGGGAAATGGAGGAAGCAAATTGGGCCGCTCCCAAAGAATTAAAACCCCTTCCCTACCAAAGATGGTCACTTCCACTCAGAAACTTCCCCGTTCTCATTAAAGCTTTTTCTCGCTTATCCATGCCTCTGCTTCCCCCTCTGTAACAGCATGATAGGTTGTCAACTTATCCAAGCTCTGCTGTCAATCTGAAGAAGGATCCTCAACTGGGAACTGAGGAGGCCATTACCTAATCATCTGCTTCCATCATTGAACTGTTCTTCTGCCATTCAAGACTATAAAGCAGCCATCTGAGATGGAAAAAGATGGCTAGCAAACAGTCTAAGGCAGTGATGGCGAACCTTTTTCAGCTCGGGTGCCAAAAGGGTGCGCACGCGCGTGATAGCGTGCGCTCGCGTGCCCACATCCATAATGCAATGCCCTGAGCATGCGTACAACACACCCCCCCGCTGCCCCCCTACGCATGCACACAGGTCTCACTGAAGCCTCCTGATTTCCAATAGGCCCGTTGGGCTGTTTTTCACTCTCCCCAGGGTTCAGGA
Source organism: Diadophis punctatus similis (assembly GCA_023053685.1). NCBI lineage: Eukaryota > Metazoa > Chordata > Lepidosauria > Squamata > Dipsadidae > Diadophis > Diadophis punctatus. The sequence goes on along the minus strand of JALIGW010000035.1, from coordinate 5,620,125 downwards.
AAGCCTCCTGAAGCCTGGGGATGGCAAAAAATGGCCCAACGGGCCAATTGGAAGTTTGGAAATGAAAGGAAGAGGAGCTACCCTACTACTTACCTTCATAGAGTTGCAACCAGTCCTCGCACACCTCGGCCCATTTCTTCTGCGGCCGGGAAGGCTTTCCTGAAGGCCTGTGTAGCTAATAACCCCAGGGGTTATTATAACAGGGGTTTAGGTCCGAATTCAGTCCGAATAAGGTCCCTCAAGATGTAAAAGAATTGGAGACAGCCGCGGAGATCTCAGTTTGGTTGCAGATGTCCAGGTCTAGGGTCTCCGGCCTGAGCAGGGGGTTGGACTGAATGAAGTCAATTCTTTCTAAACTTCCTGTGAATTACCTATGTCATTAAAAATAGGTAAAAATTATGTCATTAAAAATAATGTTTTCTTGCATTAAGATAATCTTAAGAAATACACTAAACATTCTTTAAAATATATTAATCTGAAGCATGCATTAATATGAGATGTTCTCTTTGTTTCAGATTTCTGCAAATAACTAAAATCCACCTTAATTATATTTTTAAATTTTTAAATATTTTTAAATAAAATAAATTTTGTCACATCTTGTGACAATAAGGTGTGGCACAATAACAGAGGTGTTCACAAATAAACTGTGAACACCTCTGAGATGCTGCTAATGCACTGGGGCCCAATTGTGAAATCAAAAGATGTTTTAACTGACTATATGGCCATTCTGTTATTTTAGATAATCCAAATTCTTCTTACACTAATTCTGGTAACCCTGCCTTTGACATGATCACTGCAAAAAGATGGGTATTTATCCATGCCAAAATGCAAGAAAGGACAAAAGAGGGTAGTGGGATACATAATAAATATTATTTTTTTTACACTTCTGGAAATATCATGACTTTAAGACAAAATACAGAATACTTCACTACAAAAAAATAATTTATCAGATAACCTGGGTCCATGCTAAGTTTGCAATGCTATTAAAACAGATTCTCCCTTGTTATGGTTCTTTAAATGAGATGTGTGTTAAGCATGGCTACCCTCTTTGAAAAGCTTCAATGAGATCGGATGGAGATTTTGGGACTAAGTCTTCTTCTACTTGATGCTCTTGAAAATAGATGAGTTTTAGTTCTTATAATTCCAGTAACTGACAAAGATTTCTTAGAATTGTGAAGTCCAACACATCTAAAGTGCATTAGACCAGGAAAAACAGGGACAGATGGATGTTGTAGATTCAATCTGAAGGAGCACAACACCAAGAAACTCTGTTTATTGCAACAATCATTGGCTGGCAGCTTTCCCCAAAAAAGGGGACCCTGAATAATGGGAAAGCAACGTTGAGGGCTATGGGGGAGGGGAATTGATTAATTAAATCAAACCTAGGGATCTGATTGGCTGGCCGGTATGGGGAAGCTAGGCAGATTTTTGTTGCTGTATTTGGGGGTTATTTCAGGAGAGAATCACATTGGGGAAGCTTATTGTTAAGGAGGTGGAAGGTTGAGGTCAAACAGGCTGATTGAGGATGGAACCGTTGGGATTTCTCTAGGTTGCGGTTTCTTTGTTAGGGCTGCTTTTGAGCACTGCTGCGGTCTGGTGAGGAGGTTTCTATTCTTTAGTAAAATGGGATTGCTGGCAGGCAGGGAGGATCAATTTGGGAATGATAGAATTCAAATTAGGATGAATTGGGTTTGACCCTGGTGTTGTCCAAAGGAAGGGAGGGAGGATGCAGCCTCCATTTTGTTTGTTAGATTTGCTTTCTTCTCCACTACATAGAAACCTAGTTAAATAAGGCCCCGTCCCATTTCTCTATCTATAATAAGCTTTTTGCTACTTAGAAATCTATGTACTGAATCCACATAAGGTGACTAAGCCTTTTCTTTGGCAACCATTAATTCTTACTATATTAAATAATCTATTAATTATTTAATCTATTAAATAATCTATTAATATAATAATCTATTAATTATTAATTAAATAATCTATGGGCCACTCTTGTCCTCCACAACTGTGCTTCAAGAGTCGCAACAGTACAAATCTAGAGCACACGATGCCAAATATTTTTTTTCATCTGTTTTGAATGGAAATGCAGGAAAGCTAATTAAATATCATACTGACTTTGGGGAAAGGGAACACCAAGAGTGGTGAGGATTATTTGGGCTCAGTTCATAGGTCAGAAATTGACAGCTAAATTGTTGCCAGAATTCTTGCACTGTATGTTTTTTTTCTCTACTTATTATTTTAGGGCTGATAGGATGGGATCATTTTCCTTTATCTTTTTCATTTTTATTTTTCTACATCCATTTTTCCTTCACTCCCTCCCTCAGCTCACACCATTTAGCAAGTATTTTATTCAAGGCCATTGTTGATTTACTTCTGTTTCTTCTTATGGCTTTGGAGTCAATGTTTGAGCCGATGTTGCCTTGGGAGATTAGGAAAAAGTGCATTTTAAAATGAACAAATAAATCACATCTGTAGGGGAAATAAAGGAATGGAATTATGCTTTATCTAAGAAAAGACTCCGAAAATTGATTCTTGTATTCGAGAAGATGGGACCATTTTTCCAACCAAGCATCTCAGGTGCTGCTCCGACCAAGTAGAACAATACAAATCATTTCGCGTATGTAATGCATATTTAGCCATTTCTAGAGAGACTTTTTGTAACAATCCTTGTAAGGTTGGAAAATGTGTGGTGTCCATGGAGCTGGCAGAGAGGCAGAAGCAGGCAGAAAAATCCTCAGCAGCCAGGGGCTACACCAATAGAAGAGTGGCTCAAGGAGCAGAGATGGTGCGGGATTTCAGGGCAAGGGCTGTTTTCAGGAGATGGAAAGCTTGATTGATTTACAGAACTTGTCTGACCTTGGTTGATTGCAAAAGCTTAAGCAAGAGCCCTCTTAATACTTGCGGGAGGAACTATTGGGAAGTCAGAAGAAGAATGCAGTGGTTAGCCACCTCTATATTGCTGCCAAGACCTGTCATCTTCCAGAGTAGAGCTCAACTTAAAGGAGCTTTTATCTTTTTTTAAAAAAAAATGTTAAGCCTATGAGAAGCCTATTTTTATTTTATGCATTTGTTTCCCACTCACCTTTCAGGAAAGAGGCTGCTTTGGTAATTAGATGAACAAATAAACATTCTTGTTATTTTTTTCCCCCACCATCTTTACCTTTAAAAAAATAATAATATTTGCACCCTTTGAAGCATAGACATAAGATCTTTATAAGGAAACCTTTGCAGAGGAGAAGAATTAAATCCACAACCAGTCCCATAACATGCTGCAATCCAGGTTGGCAGGTTTTACGTTATATGTTTAAATAAAGAGTAACGTAAGGCCCTTCCACTGGCATAATGAAGACCCACAAGTAGCATTTTAACTAAGCCAATCCTGAAGTCCTCCGTGTTACAAACATGCGGCCTTCCCGCATGTCCCACAAACAGAAGAATGAAGATGCCTTGCTAAACTGGTTTTATGAACTGTGTCCACATGACATTCCTCCATCACATCCCCAGCGCATAAGTTCATCTTTAGCCATTAAGTTCCCCCCCCCCCTTCTTTTGACACCGCTGTGTCTAATTTTGGCTCAGGACATTACTTGGGAACTCTCATCTTTCATCACTCAAACCACTTCCTAAGGGACTGAAACTTTTCTGTCATGCTGGGGACCATCCATTATTTGCCTTTTAGGTAACCGCCAATTATAGGCGGACTGGTGAGTGTCTGTCCTTGGAACGGGGACCACTACTTTTACTCCTTCTGAATTTATCACTGCTGCCAAAAACACATACATGCATTTCATTCTTGCATATTTTATCACCCTGCTCCTCATCTGCTGCTCTTGGCCTCATCCAAGAAAATTTCCCAGTTCCTAAATGGTATTGAGGGAAGACCACCCCTCTCCTAGAAGAATGAAATATTTTAGGGTATTTAAAAGGCAGAATATTATATTTTCCTGGATGATAAAAGAAGAAACATGTTTTAAAGACAGAAAGCAGCTCCCTACCCCCAGCAGATATTTAGTGCCCGTTAAGAAAGACTGGGCCAGCGTATCTACAAGACAAAAGAACTCCAGTTCCAGGGTGATGGAATTAAGACATGACCCTCCAGGACATAATAGGATTAACCCATCTAGCAGCAGAGCTCACCACATGGCACAATCATCTGGAGACATTGCATCACCCAGCAAACTTCAACCAAACCTGGGACTGAGACAACCTACAAAGTTAGCTATGACCCCTACAACAGCCAATAGAATACATGTTCTTGCACAGGAACAGGAAGTTCAAGTGTAAAGCCCAGGCAAATACCCTTCTCTCTCTAAACTCCATGTGGTCAGCTGCCCAGAACCACCCATGTGCTTCTGCTTCACCATTAAACCATCTTTCCAATCAGCCTCCATGTTTCCAGTGTCTTTTTCCTGGCTTAGAACTGAACCAGATGGATATTTCTTCCAATAGTATCTTATTCTTTTATTATCTAGAACTACCACTTTGGTGCCCATGGATATAAATGATTTAAAAGTAAATTTTATTGTGCTTAATCGATGGAAAGTATTGCATATACATATACATATACATATACATATACATATACATATACATATACATATACATATACATATACATATACATATAGCACTTAGACTTATATACCGCTTCATAATGCTTTACAGCCCTCTCTAAGCAGTTTACAGAGTTCAGCATATTTCCCCCAACAATCTGTGTCCTCATTTTACCGACCTCAGAAGGATGGAAGGCTGAGTCAACCTTGAGCCCGTGAGATTTGAACAGCTGAACTACAGCTAGCAGTCAGCTGAAGTATCCTGCAGTGCTGCACTCTAACCACTGTGCCACCTCGGCTCTTAATATATACATATACATATACATATACATATACATATACATGTACATGTACATGTACATATACATATACATATACACGTATAGCAATAGCACTTAGACTTATATACCACTTCACAGTGCTTTACAGCCCTCTCTAAGTGATTTACAGAGTCAGCATATTGCCCCCAAAAATCTGGGCCTTCATTTTACCAACTTCAGAAGAATGGAAGGCTGAGTCAACCTTGAGCCAGTGAGAATTGAACTGCTGAACTGCATGCAGAAGTAGCTGCATTCTAACCACTGCACCACCACATATGCATATTCCTCGACTTACGACCAATCACTTAGCAACCGTTTGGAGTTACAACTTACCTGAAAAAGGGGATTTACCACCCGGATCCAAAGTTTCAACCATCAGATGCCTTCCCCATGGTCACGTGATCGCACATTGGGTGTTGGGTAACATGGCTGCATTTATGGCCATTTGCAGCATCCTGCAATCCCATGACTGCATTTTATGATAGTTTTACAAAAAAACACCATCTACTTCCAGTTTCCAGCAACATCACGCCATAGAGAACAGTTACAACTTCTGCGTTCATTCAATGACCACTGCAAAACAAGTCACAAAATCAGGTCAAGCACATAACAAACTGATTTTACAAAAGTTACGACTTACAACCATAATGAACACACTCCAGGACTCAAGGACTACCAATATATACATACCTGTATACACAACACACACACACACACACACACACACACACACACACACACACACACACACACACACACACACACACACACCACAGAGTTAAGAATTGATAAAATCAGTTTGAACTTAATAATAATAGTAAAATATAAAAAGAAAACTTTAATCTCAGTGTTCTAACTATGTTAGAGTTAGTTATGCCATAATCGTCAACTTCTTTACTCCTTTGTAATTCAAATGTGGACAGAGTACACAGGTCAACAAGCTGTTGCTATGAGTAAACTGTAGTTTTTTCCATGAGCATGCACTTAAACATATATCTAATATAACTTCCCCTTAGTGAAAGTCTGCCTATTCATTTGCCACCTCAGTAAGAATTAGAACTGAATCAAGTGTTACCTCTACAGTATTTTGTGTGACAGTGTTAAATTATCTGTTAATGGCAGTGATTCTCTTTTGCCTGTTGAAACATCTCATTCAATGCATCAGACTCTACTCAGTTCATCACCTTCAATGGATCTCAGTCACAGCCTATTAGCAGCCAAGAGGCAATTATGTATAGTAGGGAGTGAAAGGTGCATATGATTAAAAAAAAGATATATCAAAATTGCCCTGCAATTGAATTTAAGAAAGTAAAAATTTACTATGGTTCATGGGATGGCATTGCAGGTCCCTAATGTATATTAAACCATCACTTTCAAGGGCAATGAAAAAAGCATTTTTGGAGAAAGAGACCTAATCTCTAATATTCTTACTTGATTAAAAAAAGTTGTACCTCACGCCTGCTGGTGCCCTGATGTAAGACATAAAAGAGGGTGGATTTTGATTAGGATGGGGAGGATCAAGAAAAGATCTACAACTCTCCCAGTCACCAATTCTATCCCCATCACCATGGAAGATGACTTCAATAAGGAAAATCATCCAAATCCCTAGGATAAGAAGTGAAAAAATAATTATATGAGATCTATTTTAGTGCAGTGGTTAAAGTGCTAGACTAGAAACTGGGAGACTAAGTTCTAGTCCTCCTCCACCTCCCAAAACTGGCTGGAAGATTATGAGTCAGTCATTCTCTGATCACCAAACCGATCTCACGGGGAAAATAGGAAGAAAAGGCAATGTATAGGCCACCTTGATTCGCATTCTATGTAAAATAAAAATAGCACTGATACAGCATTTTAGGATTCAGAAAATACCATTCATAAATATAACCTTTCTGCAATCTGACATTCTCTGGCTGCATTAATCTACGGTTCCCACACCTGGGCTGGACATCTTTAAAATGGGACAGTACGTTGGGAAACAATAACCTGCTTAAGAGACCCTAGAAACAATGAATTTTCTTAGAAGATTGTCATCATAAATTTGGCTCTTCAGAATTTGTTGCAACCACCAACTGCCAAGAATTATATTTAGCAACGAACAATATTTAGGGAGCATCAGTCCCTCATTCCCATGTTAAAGAAAATAATTGGAAAATGTATGTTACTGTATTGACTTGAAAATAAAATACATTCATCATATCTTGTGATAATTTTCTCTTTAGCAAATCCCTAAAATTGCTTACAATACTTTAGCATATAATGAAGAATTTAGTCTAACCCAGAACTTCCCAGCTCATAGATGAAACTCATGCAGTGCAATCCTATGGATAATTACAGCCATACGATAAGGCTATCTCAAGCAGCAAATACTCACAGATCAGTTCTCAATCTCACCTTCCTGGTTTGGCCATGGGAAGGCTTCTTTGCCAAACTCTGTTTTAAAGATATTACAGACTAAGAAAGTCCCTTGATGAAATGGTGAATAAGTAACAGATGTTGTAAGCCAAAGCTACAATACATGTTTGTACAGCATGGATTGTCAACCCTTTGGCTTGCCTGAGTTGCACTAAGTGAAAAGGAATATATTCAATATATATAAAAACACATAATATCAAAAGTTTACTATCTTGTGAGGCTGCGTTACTAGCTGTCCAGGCAGCATGCAGCCCGCAAGCTGTGGGTTGAACACACCTGCTATACAGCTTCTACAGTGCCTCCCCTAACCTGGTCTGTTGCTCTTAGGCACAATGAGATTTCTGCTCCATCCTCTCTAGTGAAGTAAGACTGAGTTGCCAATTCAGTCAAGCTCTGGATTTGTGGTGGCAATGCAGAAGACCATTGTATTTCAATGAGTTTAGTGGCATATTTTGATTTCTCCTTCATCTTAAGAAAAGTTTACAAGTTCAGAGCTTATTCCGACCTAACCTGTTTGTTTTTTGTTAAGTTCTGGTACTGAAGAGGCTGGAGACAAGGTTGTGACTAACAGCTCTTTATTGAATGAGACACAGATCCAGCAAAGGAACCAGCCTGGAAACTCTCTCTTAAATAGAGGGCTTCCGGCTGGTTCAACCAATCAGCGGTCTTCATTTTCCCGCTCTGCAAAGCGGACCTTGGTGTAAACAGTTTAACTTCAGGCTTAACCTTAATACATAACATTTTTCACTCTTGCTTGATGAATAAAGGAGGAGGGGAAGGAGGAATCTTCACATAGCTACAAAGCTTTTCTTACCAGCAAAAGTCTCAGACTTTTGGTCCCCATCCAGAGTCATGTGCCATCTGGTCAAAGGCAGGATTGGCACTTTTGTGACTTTAAAAGCAGGGCCATAAAGTCATGGTGCCAGGTTTCAATAAGTACTGGGCTTATGGGTACTGTGGAAATTAGCCAGGGATGGGCTGCTACGGGTTTGCCCGGGTTTGGGAGAACCCATAGCTAACGTTATGGCTGGTTCAGAGAACCCCCAAATCCCACCCCTGGCTGCCCCTCCCAGGAGTCTCCACGCAGCCCATTTTGGATACAAGGTAAGTGCAGGGCCTGCGCGGAGGCTCATAGCGGGGGGGGAAACGGGCCTCCCGGAAGCTCCGGAGGGCCTCCGGAGCCTGAAGGAGGCAGTTTTTGCCCTCCCAGAGGCTTGAGGAAAGCCTCCGGAGCCTGGGGAAGGCGAAAACGCCCCACCCCCACCCCCGCCGTGGTACAGGAGGCCAACTAGGCCACGATCACCATGGCCATGACCACCCAGCAACCAGGCAGAGAACCCGTTGCTGAAATTTTTGAAGCCCACCCCTGAAATTAGCCATTCTTGAAGTATCTCTGCTGTTGTAATTAAGAAGCTCCTGGCAGCTTGTAAGCAATTTGGATATCATTTTGCTCGATGTGTATATTTTTTATATTGTGCTTTTAAATCTTTTTGCTTGTGTTAATAATAAAGCTTAAAGTCTCTTTGGAACCAACTACCTCCCGAGATCCATACTACCCCCACCTTACTGGCCTTCCGGAAAGAGCTTAAGACCTGGCTTTTCCAGCAGGCATGCGGCCAATGACCCGAAGATATGGTCTTGTTAGATCGGTTCAGGTATGCATGTTGAAGTGAAAGTCCTTTTTAAATAATGTATTGTACTTTTTAATATGCTTTTAAATTGTTTTTATTGATTGTTGTTTCTGTGCCTTACTGTGAGCCGCCCAGAGTCCCTCTGGGAGTTGGGCGGCATAGAAATTCCAATAAACTAAACTAAACTAAACTAAACTAAACTAAACTAAACTAAACTAAACTAAACTAAACTAAACTAAACTAAACTAAACTAAACTAAACTAAACTAAACTAAACTAAACTAAACTAAACTAAACTAAACTAAACTCTTTATTCACTTGAGTGCTCATTGATCCAAAAGAACCCATTGCCTAGAAACCTGATCACTGCCTTAACAAAACAGCAATGTCAGAGGGTAGATGGCTTTTCAACTTCACCTCAGTCAGTAAAATATTTTGGGCTAGCCCTGGTATTTTCTCAGAGTTCAGTTTTCCCTTATATTCCTTGGAGTTTGCCTCCAAATAAATATGCATACAGGATTGTGCTGTAGTCCTAGACTACTTCCAGACTGGATATGTCATAACTACCTCCCTAACCTGGTTTTTTTTCTCTTTCATGAAGATAAAAAGGCAACATTTTAAGCACTATGGTAAGGAAAAAAGAATGTCATAAATATGAATGTCTGTTTCTCCCAGCTACCCATCCCCATCTATTTAAACCCTATTTTTACCTCAGACATTTTTTCAAGGGAACAAGTGCGTTCTATACCGCCACCATCTGGCCTTAGAAATAAATGTGTTTTTTCTAAATCCTAGCCCTCTGTTATAAACAGCAGAGATGCAGTCACAGCAATTCAAGGTGATATTTAAAGGCTTCTTCTGTGCCAGTGGTGCCTTTTTAGTAAGCCCCAGATCAAGGTCAAAAATAGAAAAGAATGATTCTAGCTACTCTCCACAGTCTTGCTTCTCTCTTTTGCCCCCTTCTCAGGTTCTCAGGCAGCAATCGTTGTTCTTTGTGATTTTTAGATTTTAAAAAGTTGCCATTTTGCATACCTGAGATGCAGAGAATAGCTAATTAAAAGTTACTTTCATGGTTGGGATACAAAAACTGAGAATGCAACGCTGTAATCATTTGTTCTTCTTTATAGTCTGATTGTTAAATTTGCAAGACAGACAGACAGACTATGCTTTGGACAGTTACTCACAAAACAGGTACGGATTAGGGACAAAACCATACAGAGTACAGGTAGTCGTCAACTTACGGCCACAATTGAGCCCAAAATTTCTGTTGCTAAGTAGGACATTTGTTAAGTGAGTTTTGCCCCCATTTTACGACCTCTCTTGCCACACTTGTTAAGAGAATCACTGCAGTTGATTAGTTACCGTGTTTCCCCGAAAATAAGACCCTGTCTTATTTTTTTTTGAACCCTGAAATAAGCGCTTGGCCTTATTGCCATGCACTCAAAAGCCCGATTGGGCTTATTATCAGGGGATGTCTTATTTTGGGGAAAACAAGGTAGTAATCGGGTTGTTAAGTGAATCTGGCTTCCCCATTGACTTTGCTTGTCAGAAAGTCTCAAAATGGGATCACATGACCATGGGACACAGCCACGGTCATGCATTTGAACCAGTTGCCAAGCATATGAATTTTGATCACATGATCATGGGGATGCGACAAAGGTCATAACTGTGAAAAACGGTCATAAGTCACTTTTGTCAGTGCTGTTTTAACTTTGACCAGTCACTAAAGGAACTGTAGTAAATCGAGGACTACCTGTACAATGAATGAAAGTGATGCATAAATGATGATATTAAAAGGTTGGGAAAAGGGAGTGGAAAAAATTGAATTGATAAAAAGTTTCAAATTGTCTAAAAACATTTTCTTTAGATATACCACCGAGATATCTTCAGTGGTTATGGCACTGTCAGATGTCATTGGCTGATGTCACGATTGTGTGTTTGCCGAAGTATTTCACATACACAAATCATATAAAGTCACTTTCGTCCATTATTCCTATTTATATTTCAGTGATCTTACTCCAAAAACTTGCATAAACACTGTGGTCTTTCAAGCTCTTGCATTATACAGCACCAGCTGCCAGTGGGATTTTATGAGATTTCAGCACACTTGCTTGCAATCGCATAAAGCAGCTCGTGTGGGATTTGGCCAATGTCCAAAGTATGTAGTTTAATTTTAGTTTCTTTTAGGATGGCAAGTAACGCTGTCATTGTATTTATGGAATTTGCTTGGATGTAATCTCTGAAGCGCTGCTCCCAAAAGCCCTGCTTTTGGTGATATTGATATCAGCATGGCTTTGAGTGGCAACTCATGCCCTTCTGTTTTTAAGATGATTTTAATTTGAGGTCTTCTTAAATTTTAATCGGTTATTTTCTTGTGTATATAACAAAGCATTAAAACGCTTTAAGGCTTAATTCATCAAACATTCCTATTTTCCCATGTAGCGCAATAAATTCAGAATGATGAGAAACCATTTTCTCTGCAAAATCTAATGCCTTCATTGAAGGCAGCGTTTGACCCAGACTGAGATTTCAGTTCATGCGTGCAGCTGCCGTAGCTGGGAGATACATTCATAATTAGCCAAGGGAACACAAAGTCTCTGTTGCGGTGCAGTAGATGAAAATATTTTGCATTATTTACTCTCCTGCCAATTATGCATCCAAGGAGGAACTTTTTTGTCTCACCTTAAGTCAGAAAATGGAACAGCTCCACAGACCAAAACCTTGAATGGATAAGAGGGCTTTTATTCCCATGACCAGATAGCAGAAGTCGCTTCAAGAGCCAGAACACTGCAAGATATCTTTGCTCTCTGGGACTGCAAATATCTGCTACCAGGAGGAATGATGTGTCACAGTTTATGCTCCAAAATCTAGTTTTATTGGTTTTAGAGTAATTAAATGGAAAAGCCTGTATATTTTTGCATCCCTTTAATTTCATATGCCTATATTCTTGCACTACAAAGGCTTCTGCCTAAAGCCAATGCAATCATCATAAATTGTGAAGATTATTTTAATGCAGTGATATTCTTGAGTGATGCAAGAATATTTTTTGCTGTGTCCTATAGCAGAAATAAGGCTTTCAAAGGAAAGGACAATAGATTTTTTTTTTTATTTCTGAAGTGCATTACAGGTAGAAGTACCATCCAGAAATTACAACTGGTCCAGAATGCAGCAGCATTTGTTGTTTTGGAAGCCTTTGTTGTGTGCCCATGTTACACCACTGCTGTGGGAACTGCACTGACTTTCAGTTTCTTCCCAGGTGCAATTCAAGGTGCTGGTTATTGCCTTGAAAGTCCTAAGTGGCCCAGGAATAAAGAAACTTGATTGGGATCTGCTTGGAGATTGATATAAGATGGGTGGATAGATAGATAGATAGATAGATAGATAGATAGATAGATAGATAGATAGATAGATAGATAGATAGATAGATAGATAGATAGATAGATAGATAGATAGATGATAGGTAGGTAGATAGATAGGTAGGTAGGTAGGTAGGTAGGTAGATAGATAGATAGATAGATAGATAGATAGATAGATAGATAGATAGATAGACAGACAGACAGACAGACAGACAGACAGACAGACAGACAGACAGACAGACAGACAGACAGACAGACAGACAGACAGACAGACAGATAGATGATAGGTAGGTGGGTGGGTGGGTGGGTGGATGGATGGATGGATGGATGGATGGATAGATGGATGGGTGGGTGGGTGGGTGGATGGATAGATAGATAGATAGATAGATAGATAGATAGATAGATAGATAGATAGATAGATAGATAGATAGATAGATAGATAGATAGATAGATAGATAGATAGATGATAGGTAGGTAGGTGGGTGGGTGGATGGATGGATGGATGGATAGATAGATAGATAGATAGATAGATAGATAGATAGATAGATAGATAGATAGATAGATAGATAGATAGATAGATAGATAGATAGATAGATAGATAGATACTTGTGGGACCTCCTGCCCCTGAAGTTATCTGCCTGTTTCATTAGATCTGACAAGGTGGACATGCCTCCAGGTTCCATTCCTCAAATGTTTGATTGGGAGCCACCCAGAGTTGCCTGAAAGAAGGGTAGCTATAAATAAACAGAATATTGGAGTTGGAAGGGACCCTGGAGGTCTTCTAGTCCAACCCCTCCTGCTCAAGTAGGAGACCTTACATCATTTCAGACAAATCACTGTCCAATCTTTTCTTTAAAATCTCCAGTGATGGAGCACCCACAACTTCTGAAGATAAGCCATTCCACTGGTTAATTGTTCTAACTACCAGGAATTTCTCCTAAGTTCTAGATGGATTCTCTCCATTAGTTTCCATCCATTGCTTCTTTTCCTGCTTTGGAGAATTAGTTTGACCCCCTCTTCTTTGTGGCAGCTCCTCAGATATTGGAAATAAATAATGTTGTATCTAGTAGAAGTTAGGTGATGGACCCTCTTGGCAGCAGCCCCTGTTGAAACATCCTTCCACCTGAGATTCAAAAGTCTCCTTTTTTAGCCTTCCTGAAAGCTGTAAAGAGCTGAGTCTTTTTTTTTTCTTCTTTTTTGGAAGCTCTGCAGTTGATACATCTATGCTGTGTTTTGGGCACCAAGTATGTTCTGTGTTTGTTAGTTTTTATCATAAACTCTGAGCAAAGTCCATTGGTGTCTTCACTTTGGAGGGAAACAGTTGCTTACTTGCACATCACCAAAGATGATACAGAATTTAGTACATAACATTTTTACACATTGACACCTTTGTGTTGAGACCCAGCTATGGAAATAATAATAACATGAATACGTAATAAAAACGAAATATATTTCATCATGAAAAAAAAACTCTAGCCAACTAATGAGCCTGTCTGGTCCATGTTAATATGCTTCTTGATATTAATTGACAAGTCCAGCAGTTCTCCTTCCCCTTTTCATTAAGTTTGGACTAGGGGTGGGCAAACTACAGCTCTTTGAGGACCTGTGGACTTCAACTCCCGGAATTCCTGAGCCAGCCATGCATGCATGGCTGGCTCAGGAATTCTGGGAGTTGAAGTCCACAGGTCCTCAAAGAGCTGTAGTTTGCCTACCCCTGGCACTAGACAGTTCTTGGAAAGACAACAAAGTGGTCTTTCTACCAAGCATCACCGAAGAAGTTTGGTGGGCAGAGAAATTATGCAAACTGGCCACAGCCACCAGAAATTTTATTTTTTTTATTTATGTCATTCTTGGTAGTATAGTTTAAAATTTGCATCATAGCTTTCATGCCTTTCTCACCCAGAATGGCAAGGGAAAAAAATGCATCACTATTCACTTCAGATGTGGATCTGGGAACCCCTCCATAAAATGTTGGTGGCTGCTGAGCCTTCAAACTGAAGATTATCCTTGGAATGGCCTACAGAGAAATAAAGGTCTTGTCCTGTTTCCCTTTTAAGTCACATGTGAGGAAGAATTGGGGGTGGGGGGTAGGAAATTTAACCTAGGAGAAAACAAACTGTGCCCCCCAAGTCCGTATGTATCTCTTGTAAGACCAATTTGGACCAAAATTTCAGAACATTGGTCGTCTAAATTTGAGATGGAGACATTCAACAATAGCAATAGCACTTAGACTTACATACCAATTCACAGTGCTTTTACAGCCCTCTCTAAGCGGTTTACAGAGTTCAGCATATTGCCCCCAACAATCTGGGTCCTCATTTTACCAATCTCGGAAGGATGGAAGGCTGAGTCAACCTTAATGTTAGCTCTAAAATTGTTAGAAAATTTAAAGAACCCAAGAAAAATAAGGCAAAATAAGCCCATCCGTCATACTGTTTTGTATCAGCAATGTGTCCACTTTAGAGTCTGACAACTGAGAGACCATTGTGCAGGATCTACCCATCAAAAGCATGCCCATCTCTTCCTAAACTGCATCTTGACCTGAATCTAGATTTGGAGATTACTGTACATGAGTCTAAGGAAACAAAGTTTAAAAAAAATTAGCTGTGTTTTTTACATGCATAATGTAACGCTTCATTTGAGCCTGTGTTCGCTGCATGGAACTACCAAGACAATCTCTCATTCATCTTGTAATACTGCTGGGGTATTGTGAAATCAAAGCACCCTGACAGTGTAGAAACGAAGCTTTTTCATGTGTGATAAGTTCTTTGATCTTACTGTGATAGTAGCATTTGTATTGAGATAAGAATGCCAGGTAGCACTATTAACAATAAGAAAAAAGCATTCCGTTTGCATTTGAAAACACGTTTGCACAAAGTCTAGGGAACTAGGCAGCTAATGCCTCCTTCCCAATTAATCTTTAGTGGAAAAAAATTGCTTTTTTAAGTCAACTAGAACCTTGGGCACATTGTCTAAGGCATTGTTACTGCTCAAACTAATGAAACTCAACTGGAAATTCTTTGTTGGCCTATAGTAAACTGCATGAGATTTATTATGTTGGTTCACTCCAACTCAATGACTCTTCGTTAATAATGTATAATTCTGAAGTATTTATTGTTCTTTTCTTTAAAAAGTTGCCTTTGTTCTTCTGATTCCATATAACTAAGCTGGTTTCATGTCAAAACGTTCCAAGATTTTTAAGGTTTCCTTTTTTTCTGGAAGAGGATCCATCCCCATCATTATTCCTTATGAGTACAACCCAGGTTTAAAAAAACCAAGGATGCATACTGAGATGTGGAGCATCTTTTTTTTATCTATCTATTTCAGATCTAATACTGAGATTTCAGATAATCAATGCTTTCTTGAAATATTTTAGGCATTTCAGGCAATAGAGATTGCTCCAAAGTATTGCAATGCTCTATTACAATGATACCTTTGATTCTAGTAAAACTGTTGGAATATTCATGACTGGGAGAGCCATGTGATTGAGTCAGCCAATTGGGCTGAAGTGTTAATTGAGCATGTCCAGAAACTTAGCAAGAAGAAGGGTGTGGTTTAGTCTGTCCACCATTAAAGCTTGCTGTGAAAACATCTCAACATGTGATCTGAAACAAAGTGTGGTATTGTTAATGTTTTATTCTACTTATAAAGAAGTTATTTGAATCAGCAAAATGCAGTTATCTTTTGAAGCTTCTGATTTATTGCGTAACTCTGACAGGTTATGGGCCCAGGAATCGCTCAAGAAGTAAAGTTAAAACTGCATTGTAATTTAAAGCTGATAAGAAGCTGTCTGTGTTGTTAAAGGAACAGGCAGAGAAGAAAAATAAAGCAGGATGGCTGCTGCTATGGAATTTAAAGACAGTCCAATACCTAAATTGGGGAAGAAAAATTATTTAATTTGGGCTGCAAAAATGGAATGTTTTTTGAAAGCAACAGAATTATGGGACATCGTAGCAGAACCCCCGCAAGTGCTTGGAGCAGCAGATCAAAAGGCTCATGACAAAGCTATGGCTTATCTTCTGTTAAGTCTGGGGGATGATCAATTCTTAAATGTAGCTGAATTAAAGTCTGCAAAAGAAATATGGCAGAAATTGAAAGCAGTACATGTCAATGTTTCTGCGTGTAATGTGGTCCAACTTTCAAGAAAGCTTTTCAGAATGAGTTTGCAGACAGGAGATTCTATGGAAGATCATTTAATGAAAATGCAGTCTAATTTTCTAGAATTGGAGCAACGTGGAGTAAAGTTTCCAGAGTCCCAAAAAGTTTTATTAGTGTTAAATAGTTTGGATCAGAGCTGGGAGACTGTGTCAGCTATTTTTGAAAGTAAGCCAGAAGCAGATTTGAATTTGGAGGCTTTGAAATCGTGTTTATTGAATGAATATGAGAAAAGGCTTTTCAGCCATGCTGATGGAAAATTCCACAGGCGGGGGCCCAACAAGGAGTACAGTGGAAACTTACAGCAAGTCTCCAGCAAAATTTTCCACAGGCTGCCTATCTCTAGCAACAGCCGAGGTGTCTGCAGAGATGAGGAGAGCAGAGGCAGGAGAGATCAAGTTACACAGCAACAATTCTGCAAGCAAGTTAAGAAAGCGTGTTTCATTTGTGGAGAGACCAATCATCTGCAGAAAAGCTGTGCACAGAGAAGAAATATGCAAGACAAGAGACATTATTTGCAAGGACAGATTGCAGTTGCAAAAGTTTGTTATAATAACAATAGAGACAAATGGTTGATTGACAGTGGGGCTAGTCAAACAATTGTTACTAATTCTGACTTATTTTCCAGGTTTTTCCCAGGAAACCATGAAGAAGGGGCCTTAGCCAATGGTCAAAAGGCTAAAATCATTGGAAGAGGCGATGTGCAAATTCCATATTTGGACTCCAGGTTTACTGATGTGTTATGTGTACCTGAAATGGAGCATAATTTGTTAAGTGTGTCTAGTTTAGACAAGCAAAGTTATGAAACCATATTTGTTAATGGGAAGTGTATCATCCAAAGAAATGGGATTGTTTGTGCACAGGGCATAAAAGAGGATAATCTTTATGTATTGCAGGGACAAAAGGTCCCACATTGTTCCCAGATATTTAAAAATGTAGCAGAACACAATTCGTGTGTTCATCTTCTGCACAGACGACTTGGTCATGCTAATTTTAAGGTTGTTCAACAAATGAAAGAATTTGCAGAAGGATTAGATTTGAAGGGATGTAAGGCATATTTGGATTGTGCAGTATGCAAAGCATCGAAATCCAAAGCATTCCCAGTTAGCAAGTTTAGCACAAGACAAACCAGAAAAGCTCTAGAACTGGTGCATGCTGATTTAATTGGGCCTATGCAAGCCAGTTTGGGAGGAGCAAAGTATGCGCTGGTCATTGTGGATGACTACAGCAGGTTTGGGTTTTGCTACTTACTTAAGAGTAAAACAGAGGTGCTACAGCAATTTAAGCAATGGTTAAGTTTTGTAGAGAGAAGGTACAAACAACAGGTATGTCAGTTGCAAACTGACAGAGGTTCTGAATTTATGTCAACAAATTTTCAACAATGGTTGAGACAATTGGGAATAAGACACAGGCGCACAAATCCTTACACACCGGGAGAGAACAGAGTGGCTGAAAAGAGGAATGGTGTTTTGCAAACAATGAAAGACTCATTACTGGAGGATTCTGGTATGAGCAGGTCATATTGGGGTGAAGCCATACTGACTGCCAATTATTTAGTAAATAGGCTGTGGAGTTCATCCATCAATAATACTCCATATGCAATGCTATATGGGAGAAAGCCTTCTCTAGCACATTTAAAAATATTTGGAAGTACTGCTTGGGTACATATTCCAAAGGCAATCAGAAGAAAGGGACAACAAAAGGCTAGAAAGCTCAGATTTGTGGGCTATGAGCCAGGCTCAAAAGGGTATCGCTTTAGCGATGGAAGTAAAAGGATAGTGATTTCAAGGTCTGCTAGTTTTGCAGAACAAAATTGGAACAGAATTGATGCAAATTCTGAAAATGTCTCACTTAGTGACGGTGATCCGCTTAGCGACGGTGATCCACTTAGTGACAATAACTCATTTAATGATGGTGAATCATTTTCTGAAGGTGTCTATGTTCAGGGAAGAGAGTCTGAACAAGATATGAAGCCAGAAAAGCTTGAAACACAAGTACAGGCAATGCCACGTAGGTCAGAGCGTAGGAACAGAGGGGTTCCGCCAGACAGGTATTCTGCCAGTAAAGTTAAAGTTTGTAATGTGTGGTATGAGCCAAGAAACTATAAGGAAGTATTGGCATTACCAAAAGTTGAACAAGAAAAGTGGAAGGAAGCCATGGATAAAGAGATGAAATCCATGGGAGATCATGAAGTGTTCACATCTGTGACTTTGCCACAGGGTACGAAAGCTGTAGGATGTAAGTGGGTATATAAGAAAAAGGTATTACCCAATAATGAAGTACAGTATAAGGCAAGGTTGGTGGCACAAGGTTTTTCTCAATTAAAGAATGTGCACTATGATGAGGTGTTCGCGCCAACTGTAAAAGGTGAGAGCATAAGACTAGCATTAGCATTAGCATCAGCATACAGGCATAGAATTTGGCATTTTGATATAACCACTGCATTTCTCAATGCTGAATTAGAGGAAGAAATTTATATGGTTCAAGCGCCAGGGTATGAAAATAAAAAGCCTAACATGGTGTATAAATTGAACAAGGCTATTTATGGGCTGAAGCAGTCAGCCAGAAATTGGAATATCTGTTTAGATACTGCATTGAAAGGTCTTGGGTTCAAGAGTTGCAAAGCTGATGGTTGCATATACACTGGAAAGTTACAAGGTGGGAATTGTCTACTATTAGCATTTGTGGATGATCTTTGTTTCATTGCAAAGGATGCATCACAAGTTAAAGAATTTGCTAATAAGTTAGAAAAGAAATTTGAATTAAAGAATTTGGGAGAAATAAAGAATTATCTCGGTGTAGAGATACAAAAAACTGAAAAGGGTTATATTCTCAGTCAAAGGAGAAAAATTGAACAATTATTAGAGAAGTATAACATGAAAGATTGTAATATTGCTCCTACACCTATGAGCACAGATTTTTACAATAGTTTGGGTGAGGACAAAAGTGAAGCCTGTGATCAGGAGATATATCACTCTGCAATAGGGAGTCTGTTATATCTGTCACAGTGGTCCAGACCAGACATAGCTTGTGCAGTGAGCATTTTAAGTCGCTTTACTGCTACACCTACAAAGTTGCATTGGATGGGTGTGAAAAGAATTCTCAGGTATTTGAAGGGAACTGTGAATTTGGGTCTTCAAATACAGGTCACTGAAGAATTAAAATTGAAATGTTATGTTGATAGTGATTATGCAAATGATGTAAAAACCAGAAAGTCTAATTCTGGAATTGTAATATTGTTTGGAGGGGCTTTAATTGGTTGGAAGTCCAGAAAACAAACAACGGTTGCTATTTCAACTGCAGAAGCAGAGTTTATTGCATTGTCTGAGTTATGTTCTGAAGTAGTTTGGTATGTACAGTTGTTACAAGATTTAAATGTAAATGTAAATGAAGCTGTAACTGTTTATGAAGATAATGCTGCCTGTCTAAAAATGGCAACAGGTGACAGAGTGAAGAACAGAAGTAAACATGTGGACATTAAGTATTGTAATGTCAGGGAAGCTGTAAAAGAAAAATTGATACGTTTACATCATTGTTCTTCAGAGGATAATTTAGCAGACATGATGACCAAACCATTGGGTGGTGTCCATTACAGGAAATATTTAAATCCAATAGGTCTGATGTCTCTCCCAGTAATGAAGGGAGGAGTGTTGGAATATTCATGACTGGGAGAGCCATGTGATTGAGTCAGCCAATTGGGCTGAAGTGTTAATTGAGCATGTCCAGAAACTTAGCAAGAAGAAGGGTGTGGTTTAGTCTGTCCACCATTAAAGCTTGCTGTGAAAACATCTCAACATGTGATCTGAAACAAAGTGTGGTATTGTTAATGTTTTATTCTACTTATAAAGAAGTTATTTGAATCAGCAAAATGCAGTTATCTTTTGAAGCTTCTGATTTATTGCGTAACTCTGACAAAAACCTGTAGCAGACATGGTGAACATGCATCCACATGGTGAACATGCATCTATCAGGGAAGGCCTAATGAATCCTGCAGTGTACATGTAATTGGACTTGATGACTTCTTAGATCCCAAAGTAGCAGAGGTAGCGGAGGCGGTGGGAAGCTCCACCAGAGATGGGTTCCTGCCGGAGCTGTCCAGTACGTAGCTCTGGTAGGGAGCGCCCGATTGCGCAATTTGCGCACGACTGCTCCGGAGCCCTCTCCACCGGTCCATCCTGCGCATCGCCATCTTTTTTGGTGAATTTTTGGGCGATTTTGCTTCTGCGCATGCGCGGAAGCAAAATCGCACCAAAATCTCACGAGGGGATGCGCGTGAGAGATTTCAGTGCGATTTTGCTTCTGCGCATGCGCGGAAGCAAAATCGCGCCAAAATCTCTCACACATGCACGTCCCCTTGCGAGATTTCGGCGAGATTTTGCTTCCGCGCATGCGCAGAAGCAAAATCGCGCAAGAGGGCATGCACTCATATTGAGCGCGCGCGCGCTCAAAACGTGGAGATGCGCGTGCAGCACACCGGCACCAGTAAGTAAGCAACCCACCCCTGGGCTCTACCCACCCACCCGGATGTCATCACGGATGCTCTGCACATGCGCAGAAGTGGCGCACGCACATCTCCGAATCGGTAGCAAAGGTAAGTGAAACCCATTACCAGTGTAATAATATTAAATGCATCATCATTGCAATATGTAAGCTATTCCAGGTAAAGACCTGATTAATCTAGCATGCTTTCCCTGTGGCCAAAAACTGAGAAAGACTTTTCATTGGTCTGCTGCATGTCACATGATCATACATTGCTCCATACATTTACTCAGTTGATTTAAAAATTGCTTAATTGCAACGCACTTACATGATTCGTAATAATAAGAGAACTGGAGAACTCATATATTTAGCCCTGTCCCCAGGGCTGTGTTGTAGTTTACACCTTAAGTTAGACCCAACATCTTGAACAGGCAGTCTCCTGTACTAACTGGCTCCTTTTATCGTGTCAATACCTCCAGCCATTGACCAGTTTTATGGAACAAAACTTGATCATTCTGAGGCCAAGGACCAGATGTGTTTTTTTAAGCTCCTTTATGAAGCTTGAAACAGCAAGGGACTTCGCTACCTCTGAACACATGAGCCAGACAAACAGTATAATTATTATTTGAGGAATAAATAATTCCTCAAATAATTAGGTAGGCAGTGAGCACAGGTGTTTTTGGGCACTACAATACCTTATTGTCCCTTGAAGGATCTCAAGCCAAGAAATCAGTCCTTCCTTCTCTTTTTTTTAATGGTATATCCAAATAACATTGATAAGACTGAGAGGTGAGCATTGTGTCAAGTCATCTAGCTAACTTCATGGCTAAAGAAAGATTATAGCCTTGGCTTCAGCCCTCACAGTCTGGCACAATTCACCAAACCACACAGGTGGTTTCAAGAAAGGATTGCTTGGCACCAGCAATGATGTATTGTAAAATCATTTTAATTAAAGGTAACAAGAACTTCAAGCCAAGTTCAACAAGGCGAAGAGCCGAGGTGGCGCAGCAGTTAGAGGCAGTATTGCAGGCCACTTTAGCTGACTGTGATCCGCAGGTCAGTGGTTCAAATCTCACCGGCTCAAGGTTGACTCAGCCTTCCATCCTTCCGAGGTAGGTAAAATGAGGACCCAGATTGTTGGGGGCAATATAAATATACTGTACATTGCTTACTGGTGTAAACCGCTTAGAGAGTGCTTGCGCTGTGAGGCGGTATATAAATCTCACAAATAAATAAATAAATAAATAAATAAATAAATAAATAAATAAATAAATAAATAAATAAACAAACAAACAAACAAACAAACAAACAAACAAACAGGCAGAACCATGCAAGTTTCTTGGCAAAAGTATAGAAGTGGTTTGTTACTGCTTTATTTTCATATATTACTATTACTAACATTAACGTTATTTCTAGTTTAGTCTACAACACTGGTAATCTCCCATCCAAGCAAAAACCAAGCATAAACCAAACCAAGGTTTGACCCTCTTTAGCTTGTGAGCTGGACTAAATCATTCAGGCACTGCTACCTGATGAGACTTCTTTTGATTATAACTCTCTTAACCTGATTTTTAACAGGTATCCTGAGTTGTAGTAGATTAATATTATGACCAGGAAAATGGAAATGATGGTAATGATGACAAGGACCCAGATGATGTGACCTTTCTACTGTGGCTCCTACTCTCTTGAACATCATTTCCCCCAAGGTGAGGTGAGCACCATTCCTGTTAGTCTTTTGGAAATTTGAAATTTGAAAATGTGGTTCATCCAGCAATCTTGGGGTTCCCATGCAATGATTACATTGTGTTTCAATAGGCGTTCTCCCACTATATTGCCTTGTTTTGTTTTTTAAGTTTTAATAGTTGCGACACCGCCCAGAGTCATGTTCAGTAAGATGGACAGTTATATAAAGTTGTTTAGTAAAATAAATGATGAGGCTGGTGTAGATTGCAAATCATTTTAACTGAAAGTCAGTTCTGCAGTCTTTCACATTGGCAAATGTGTATCCCCAGTGTAGAAAGTTAGCCATCCACCCCTCTCCTAGAAGAATATATTTTGAGAAATATTAAAAAGGCAGAATATTATATTTCCCTGGATGAGAAATGGGGAAACATGCTCTTGGAAAGCAGCCCCCACCTTCCTTAATAGCCCACAGCAGATGTCAGCACTTAAGAGATAAAGACATGGCTAGCTCTATTCATAAGCAAATGCCCTCACCCAAAATCCAACAAAGGTAGGATTAGCCCTCAGCCACAATAGGAATTGCCCAACACCCCTTCATTGCATCACCCTCAGAAACTTCAACCAAACTTAGCTCAGACAAACTCCTAGGATTTGTACATGGCCCCATGGGAGTCTGACAACAGCCAGTAGACTACATGTTCTTGCACAGAAACAGGAGGCTCAACTTCAAAGCCCAAGAAAAGGTATAAAAACTTCTCACTCTCAACTCCATGTGGTCAGCTACCCAGAATCACACGTGGTTGGTGGTTCTGTTCATCATTAAAGCCTTTTCCCAATCAGCCTCCAGCCTCCATTTTGTCTCCAGTGTCTTGGAACTGAATCAGATGAATATTTCTTCCACCACCAGCATTTCACCCAAGAGTTAATTCATGGATTGGTTAAAAGAAAAAAGAAAGAGGCAACTGCTTTTTACTAATTAATAACAGAGATATTGGCAATTTAATTGACTGATAGAAACAGCTTGGCAAATCTGGTTTTCTTTAGTTCTTCACAGCTCTAGTTCCTAAAGTAGCTGAAAAAGCTTCCTTCAGCTGTTAATGCAATACTGACCTCTCTGTTTCCATGGTAGCTCTCATGCAGCCATCTCTGTCAACAATCTGCTACCAGTTCTAATTTAATCAGGCTCATTCTATTAATAGAAAGATTCCGCAGGCAGCTATTCTATTCATCTCATTCAAAATATGAAGATCTGTTATTGATGCGAAAATCAAATAGCAGACAAGTTAGCACCATTCCATCCAGGGCTTCATTTCAGAAGCTCTTTGACATTTTACTCTCAGGAGAAATTCACACAAACTAGGCTGAGGTGTCTAAGGTTTGCAATAACTCAAAACCTTTTTTTCCCCTGCCCAGATTCAAACTCTTTCTTCTCCCTTCTTTCATTTTCTTTGGTACCGAGAGAAAGACCAGGTCTCTGGAATTCCCTTTCATCTCCTGTATACCCAGCACCATCAATTTGGGTTGTTAAATTGGGTTTTTTTTTCCCCAGGGCCTTTTTATTTTAGGTGTCCGTTTCCTAAGATTTTATGGTGCATTGATGATGTTTGAGAAAGCTCCTGCTGATTTGTAATGGCATGATTATAATGCCTATTAAAAATGGCCTGGAATTAAATCATACTGCTGTTTTAATTGATTGCTTCTGGAACTTAAAAGAGCTGAAGTGGTGCAGTGGTTAAATGCTGCGACTGCAGGCTGACTGCTAGTTCAGCAGTTCAGCTGTTCAAATCTCACCAGGCTCAAGGTTGACTCAGCCTTCCATCCTTCTGAGGTTGGTAAAATGAGGACCCAGATTGTTGGGGGCAATATGCTGAACTCTGTAAACCGTTTAGAGAGGGCTGTAAAGCATTATGAAGCGGTATATAAGTAAAGTGCTATTGCTAAAGTGTTATTGCTATTAAATGCATATTATACTTCTGAATATACCACCTTGTTAGTAGTAGGATTTTTTTTCATTCTACAACTATTCCAATAAGCACTAGAGTTGACTCCCTGCTTATATAATTCATATAATTTAATTCATACTTCAGAGTGTAGGACTAATACCCATTAGGAAGTGGGGGGGAAATCCCAGGATCTGAACCTGGAATTCTGTGATCTGTATATCCTGTTATTGGTCTTCAGTCATTTCAGTCACTTCAGTCTCCATTTCAGATGTAACAGGTTAGAAGAATTCAGTACTATCTCATGCAATTGCAACCAGATGATCACATGAAATTCCTAGATCATCTTGAACCTAAAGTGATAATCAGAATTTGTCTGGTTATTTATCGTCCAGCAAATCTCATGGAAGACATTTCTGAACTCATCTGAAACATTATCATATGTGGGAACCCCCCCCCCCACTCAAATTCTAAGAACAGGACATGACCACTGTTCCCTCTAAGCTGCGCGGCCACACAGCCACCCACGTAATGAGAGAACGCCACGTGGAAGTTTCTAACTTCCGCAAGGCATTTTCTAATGGCAGAGGCTGCGCACTTGCGCGGCCACGCACATGAAAGGAGAACGCCGCACGGCAGTTTCTAACTGCCGCACGCCGTTTTCTGATGTTACAGGGAACATGACCTTTAGAACATAATAGGATTAACCCACCACCATTAGAATAGCAAAATATACCAAACTCACTACATTGCACAATCCCCTGCAGCATTTCAGAAACACTATAAAAATCCTTGCACTCATCAAGCTAATTTGTCAGCTGTCCCAGAACCACATGCTGGTTCTGCTCATCAGTGAACGGAATCCTACTTTCCAATCAGCCTCCATTTTATTTCCAGTGCCTTTCTCCCAGCTTGGAACTGAACCAGATGGATTTTTCTTCCTACAATTGGAAGCTGAAGTCTTTTCTTAAGACTTTCCAATAGCAACTTCCTTTGGAATCCATATAATTCTATATAAAGAGTTACATTTTGGAAGAGGAGAAGGCAATGAAGAAGCTGTCCCTGAAAAACAATAAGCATTAGCCAATGTGATGTAGTAATTAAGACTTTGGATTAGGAGTGGGGTAACCCAGCTTCAAAGGGCCACCTTCAGCCCTGAACCTCCTTGGATTATTTAAGGGCCAATCACTCTCAGTCCAACCAACTTCATACAATTGTTGTTGGGGTAAAAAATGACGGAAGTTGAGCTTGTTTGGAGGTTCTAGCAGGGGAGCGCAGCTATCGTATACCCTTGACCGAAGATCGGTACACTCCTTCTATCTGGGAAGGTCGTCCTCTTCCACCGAGCACGCAGCTTC
This sequence comes from Diadophis punctatus similis, assembly GCA_023053685.1. Classification (NCBI taxonomy): domain Eukaryota; kingdom Metazoa; phylum Chordata; class Lepidosauria; order Squamata; family Dipsadidae; genus Diadophis; species Diadophis punctatus. The sequence continues at coordinate 5,594,237 of JALIGW010000035.1, read as the reverse complement.
GGGAGGGACGCACATGGAGCGGTGAGGGAGGAAGGGGACACCCACCTAGCCAGCCAGATCAGCCGAATCAACCCTGGCGATCAATGGGGTGACAGATGTCGCAGCCAGATCGCCCTCACATCCGGGAGTTATGTATGATAATTTGACCTCCTAGAGGAAGGGCAGGATATAAATATAACGTATAACTATAAACATAAATATATATTTTTCTTGAGAGATCCCTAATCCATAACTTCTAGACAGCCACTTTATAAAAAGCTGGAAACAAGATAAAGTGCTGCTAGAAAATGATTTAATGCATAATTAACCCAAACAACAAGAAGCAATGGATGGAAACTAATCAAGGAGAGAACCAATCTAGAAATAAAGAGACATTTCCAGACAGTTAGAACAATTAATCAATGAAATGGCTTGCCTTCAGAAGTTATGGACTCCATCGGTGGAGTATTTTAAGAAGAGATTGGAGAACCATTTGTCTGAAATGATATAGGGCAGTGATGGCGAACCTTTTTTCCCTTGGGTGCCGAAAGTGTGCATGCGCACACTGTCGCACGTGCATGAGTGCCTACACCCATAATGCAATGCCCCTCTCGCATGTCCCGCCCCCTGCACATGCGTGCATGACCCCCCCCACGCGCATGCGCACACGACCCCCATTTTGGCCTCACATCCCAAAACAGCGGTGGGAGGGGGGAAGCCTCCCATCCCCAAACACAGCTGGGAAGGGGGGAAAGCCTCCTTTCCCCAAATGGAGCTGGGAGGTGGGGAAGCCTTGCATGCCCAAACAGCGCTGGGATGGAATCTCCAGAGATCTGGGAAGGAACGGGCCGCAGAAAGTGAGGAGAAAGCATGCATATGTCTGACCCAAAAATCAGCTGGCCAGCGGGAGGCACGTGTACATGCGCAGTGGAGCTGAGCTGGTCAATTACTTGTGTGCCTGCAGAAAGGGCTCCGCGTGCCACCTGTGGCACACGTGCCATAGATTCACCATCATGGGTATGCACTATACCCGTGGAGGTTGCACTATAAAATCTCCAAGATCCCTTCCAACTCTGTTATTCTGTTATCTCTCTTTTTGTTGTAAAGTGGACACACACTCTTTCATTCCCATATATTGGCCAAAGCTTTCTTCAGCTGCAACAGAGAAACTGTAAGAGGGCTTAGCACAAAGGATACTATTGGGAGTGTCTCAGATGTTGGACTATGACTGGGAAGACTTAGGTTCAACTGCACGAGTCACCATGGTAACCGACTGGATGACTTTGTCACTCTATCTTAACCTAACCAACTTCACAGAATTGCTCTTGTGGGAATAAAATAAAGGAAGATCACCATGAGAGCTATCTAGGGCTATTGGAGAAAAGACAGGATATCAGTCTAACAAGTCAATCAATAAAAACATTCTTGCTTGAAATGGTTGTGCTGGAGAAGTCTTTTTAGAAAGGAAATAAAAATCGCAGAAGTGAATAATAATCCGCAGCATTCATTTTCCTAGAATAACAAACTAATTGCAAGTAGAGTTCAAACATTCTGGCATAAGGTATTAGGAAGCAAAATACATAGCATAAGATTACCAGAGTTAATAATGCTTATGAAAATATATTGAAATATTTTGGAGGTAGGAACGTCCCTTCAAGTCACTCTTGACTCCTAGTGACTGTCTGGACAAGTCCCTGCAGTTTTCTTGTCAGGATTTCGGAAGTGGTTTGCCCTTGTCTGCTTCCTAAAGCAGAGAGAGAGTACCCAGCTGCCTTTAGGTCTAAGGTGGGACTAGAACTTACAGTCTCCTGGTTTCTAACCTGAGGCCTTAACTGCTGCACCTGTCAGGTGTGAACAACCAGGCCCACATTTGCAGAATTTGAGCTAACTATTTTATTATGTTTTACCTATAATACAGGAATTTCCCGAGTCTGACAGCCCACTTCTAGGTACAATTATATAAGGCTCCAAGGAACTTGAGTGGTGGTTGTCGGAGCTAGCCCTTTTGCAGTCGCGCAGTGACTCCAGGCTAGCTCCGTGCTTGATCCCTCCTCCCTACCAGGCTGGGTACTTCCCAACAATACCAAACTGATTCTGACTGGAAGAATAGCTTAATGCAAATTGAGTATGAACCAGCAGTATGTTATGCTGCAAAAAAAGGCAAGTGCACTTTTAGGCTGTGTTAACAAAAGTGTAATTTCCAAATCATGGGATTTCATTGTTTCCATCTATTCTGCATTGGTCCAACCATTCCTTATACTCATTGTCTAGTTTCAGACACCATTTGTTAAGAAAGATTCAAAGAAATTGAGACAGATTCAGTGAACAGCAACTATGATTATTGGGGGACTTGAAATTAAACCCTAATTAAAGAACTGGATGTGCTGAGCCCTGAGAAAAAATGATTGTGAGGACATAATAATACTGAAAGGATATTCCGCAGGAGAAAATCAAGATTTACGCTCTCTCATTCCATAATTCAGGACTTGATATAATGGATTTAGGTTGCAGAAGGTAGATTCCATTAGAAGAAAGTTTCTAACAGTAAAAGCAGTCTGACAATAGAGTCCATCACATAAATATTGGTCCCAACCCAAACTTAAAAGTTGTGAAAATGTAAAAATGAGTAAAACTGAAATGGATAAAGTGTCCCAACCTTGCTTGTTAGATGTATAGACCATGAATTGGTTTTCGCAATGCATTCATAGCAAAAAAAACAACAACATTAAAGTATTAAAGATGCCGTTCTGAAATCCATCTGAGTCTTTGGTTTAATAGCAGAACGCTTTTGTTGTAATACCTAGCAATCTCCACAAGGGGGAGACTTCTTCTCACTAGACTAGAGCCAACATTTTACTTGTAATGAAAATTCAGTGATTGTTTTTTGAAAACACAAATGGAATGTTAGCTCTATCAATGAAGGCATGAATTAGAATGATAAGAAACAAATCATTAGCTGATAACATTGTACCCATTGGAAAAATAAATAAATATTTGGAAGGGAGCATTCTGTTTTATCGTTTTAGCTGCCTACAAATTGGCCTGTCTGTAGAAATCCGGTTCTCTGCCAAAAGTGATTAAATGGGGTAATGAAATTCAAAATCCGCGAGTCATTTTTCTGGCAAAATGAAAGAATCATCAGTAATGGCCACTCCTCTTGCTGCTACTGCCTTCCTGTTCACCGGTGTTTACTCTGAACAATGATGTTGCCAGGTACACATACATTCCAATCATTTCATAATTGTATTCAAATCCCTGCATTTACTGAGGTTAAACATTTACCAGATTGGCTTAATGTAAGGCCAGGAAGTCCTCGTGCAGCTGTCATGTTGAAATCAATACTAGATGGCTAGAATGTGCCAGGCAGCAGGCTTCAACGTGCCACCTTTCTTACGTCAGTAAAGCCCAAAACCCTTTTAACTTGGAATTTTTTATCTTACACACTCTGACCTGCTCCTTTGTGATGTGGCAGAGGAAGACTACTACTTGTATGGATTCTTACACTCTGATGGCCCAAAGGTAAGATGCCATATTTTTATTATTTTTGTAAAAAGAGAAGCAATTTTCCAAACATCATTCCCACACACACACACACCCGTTTTACTTGTTAAGAATTCTAATGTATTGCTTTGTTGTTTGTATCATTTCCATAAGGTGAATCAAAGCAGCCATGAAAAGGGCCTTGCTTATCTGGTCCTCACTAGATGTTTCAGTTTATAACAGGTTAAGTCATGATGTCTGTGAATAACAATTGTTATAATCCAAACTTTTGGGAAGATACCACCTTGGGGAAAACCGGAAAGGCTTATTCTGAGATAAAAGCTTTGAGGGACCTCTCCTCTAGATATATTTCCTCCCCAAGGAATCATGATCCTTCTTTCTTGAGGGGTAAGAGGAAGAACTGAATTGTCTTAAAGCAAAAACTGGAGATGCTGTAATATGGATTTAGCCTAGAAAAAAGGGAAGCTTACTTAAGGAAATTTTAAAACAGATAAATGTTTTTGCAACCAGAAGTCCACATTTAAAATATGTTTAGCCTTTAAGGCTTGGGGAAGGGCTGTAACATCCTAAGCAGAAACTTTTCCCCTTTGTTGTGATGAGTTTAATAAACCATTTGTCTTCTTAGTTGTTTTTAAAAAAATGTTAATCAATTCACAGTTTGCTATTGAAGTTGAAAGCCAGTGTAGTGTAATGGTTAAGCTGTTGGAGACAGACCCCAGAGTCCCCATTTGATCACAGCACCTGATGGGGTGATCCTTTTTCATCCTAAGCTACTTCACAGGGTTGCTGTAATTAGAATTACGATTACAGCTCTAAGATAAAAGACAGAATATAAACATAATTAATAAATGAATAATCTAGGGCCGTGATGGCGAACCTATGGCACGGGTGCCACAAGTTGCACGCGCAGCCATATCGGTGGGCACGCGAGCTCAGGTCCGGCGTGCATGTGTGCACCAGCCGGCTGATTTTGGGGCCTTCTGGGCCCACTGGGAGTCGGGAAACAGGCTGTTTCCAGCCTCCAGAGGGGGTGGGGAAGGCCGTTTTCGCCCTCCCCAGGCTCCTAGAAAGGCTCTGGAGCCTGGGGAGAGCGAAAAATGGGCATGCTATTGCATGCTGGGAGCAGGGGGGGTCATGCGTGCATGTGCGGGGGTGCATGGAATTATGAGTGTGGGCACGCACACACGTGATCCCCCGCATTCCCCCCCCTTTTGGCACGCGAACCAAAAAAGGTTCGCCATCACTGATCTAGGGAATTGGGCATTGAAGTCTACCATTAAGGCTGGAGAGAAGCATATAGTCCATGAACTATGGATTAGCAATTCTATTTTACAATAGAACCCTAACCCCCAGACGTGACCTCTAAGCAGGGGTGGGTTCCTCCCGGTTCAGACTGGTTCACCCAAACCGGTAGCAACCCGCTGGTAACGTCTCAACGACATCACGGAACCGGTCCGGTCGGTGCCGGTCCGTGGGTACCGCCATCTTTTTTAATTTTTAATTTTATTTTATTTTATTTTATTTTATTTTATTTTCCTTCTGAGCATGCGCAGAAGCCGAGTTTGGGCGAACCGGTCCGAAGCGGGAGGAACCCACCTCTGAAGAGATGGCTTTTCACTATCAGAATAACTATGCAAGATACAGTAAGAGGGAGAGAACTGGATTAAAGTACTATATAAACTTCAAATGTTCAAGAAAAGAATATGTGAAGGGAAGTCATTGCTCCTGGTCTTTCAGACCGTGGCTAAATTCTGAAATGAATATAAGTTTTGTTGTTTTCTTGAGATGCTTCATTACCAAACTAGTAATGTCATTAGTGCTAGAAAGGAGTGGAGTTTGCTCTGTGTTTATATATTTGTGCCTTGCCCTGTCACCGTTGGTGGTTTCTTGATTAGGCATATTCATATATACTATATGTACTAATTCCTTGATTAGGACATATTCATTCTTGAAATGAATATGTACAGATAGAGCTCACTTAACAACTGTCCTGTTTATTAACCATTTGAAGTTACGATGGCACTGAACAAGCAAGTTTGCAATTGATCCTCACATTTGCATAACTATCCCAGCATCATCCTGAAGGTCACATGATCGCCATTTTCACAGTTCACAATTGGCTTCCAACAAGTAGAGTCAATGGAGCAGCCAGCAGTAAAATCACAAGTCATACTCACATGAAGTCTCACCTAACGATCTTGGTGATTTGGTTAACAAATGCAGCAGAAGTAGAGCCATAAGCCCATTGTGATTGTGCGATGTCTCGCTTAACAACCATATCACATAGTGTTGGAGTTGTGGAGTTGGAGTTGTGGTCATTAAGCAAGGACTACTGGTATTTGGGTCCGAATGAGCTCTCAGCACATTACATGCAGAGTAATGTGTGGAGCCTATCATTGTATTAAGACAAATGTAGCTCCCCTCCCCCATTTCAGACCTAACTTGTCAAGTTGAAAGAGGGTGGAGCCAAGATACTTGTTCTATTTCCTTTCTTATGGAAAGGAAATACCTAATATAGGCCAATATCTAAAGGCCAGCCCTCCATTTTACAAGTTGAATTTAGAATCACTGGGTCTGACACCGGAAATAGAGCTGGGCATAATTTATAGTAAATTTTAACAAGGCCTATTTCCTCTAGGGTTCATAACTAATGGTTTAATTAGCCCATTTGAAAGGGAAAATGAGTGCAGTTTTAAAAAAAAATATTTTAGTTAGGAAACAGAGTGTGTTCCTCAGTCTTCAGAAATCCCAAGATGGTGTTGTGCCGAATTCGAGATGTAATAGAGACAAAATACCAGGCATTGCCTTTAAGCATATGTATTTATTCAAAGTCAGGCCCCTAACAGAGAGGAAACCACGAACACGCAGAATTCTTATATTTATATCTTTTTTTTACACTCCACCCAGCAAGGCTGGCACATAAGAGATACAGGAATCACGCAGAAAGTCTGGCACACAATAGATAAGATATCAAGATGTTCTCAGTACATAGGTTCTTTAGGGACACTGGTGGTCCCTGGCATCTCAGGACATTGGGTGTTTCCCTGGGGACTTTCCACAGCCCTGCAGGTGTCTAGAGATAATGGTGGCATCTGTACATACTCGTCTTCCAGGCTCTTCCGAGATTCTGGGTGAACAATGGATTCTGAGTGAGAGTTTTATTCTGACTGCTCTGAGAAGGAGTAACTCTGAAATCCTGTGCATGTTCATTCAAAAAAATATATACCCTGAGTATCAAACTGGATTAATCAACTCATTAACTGAGGATTAGGAGAAAACTTTTAAATCCAACTAAACATTTCATAGCTTTTAGAAAACAATAGAATAGAAGTGTTGACAATGGATTCAAGATAAAAATATCAACAAAGGGGTAAAATATTTGTTATTTCCTTTGCTTTGATGAGCTTCACCTAAAAACTCATGTTTTTTACAGTAGATATGGCCCTGGTAAATTCTAATGTAAATTATGTTGATGCATACCTCCTCTACTAAAATTTAGATCAGAATGTTATTAAGTTACTTATTTAATTTGTACTCTGCCTTTCAGCATATAAAGTACTCAAGAGACATAACTAAAATAAAAACAAAGTGAAAGTTTAAAAAACAACCACTAGGAAAATAAATATATAAATCTTTTTTTTCCTTTGCTGCAATTGTGCCAATATTGATTCTTGGCATAATACTTTCAGTCAATGTAAATAATCAGAAATAAAATATGTATGTATTAATTTAAAACATCTGTAAACTGCTTTCCATTTTTAAAAAGCTTAACATAAATTATGATAACTAGTATATGCAATAAATAAACTAGGATTCTTCTCATGGATAATGCATTAAATATTTAAGTTTGATTTTTTTCTGTAGCCTTTTTAGAAAAAAAGTAAAAAACCCACAGATTAATACAAAAATGATGAGAACAGATTTACAATGGATAAGCACATATAAAAATAAACAGATTTTCCCAGTTCAAGGGCAATCTCTCTGTAAATGTTTCTCAAAACAACAATACCCACAAGTGTTTGCTGTTCTGTTCCAGTACAACTTGGAATCCTGGCACTGTCAATTCTAATTTTTTCGTCAAGTTCTTTCAAAAATGTTGGAATTACAGCTCCATGAACTCCAGGCCAATGGCTACACTGACTGAGGAATTCTCGGAGCTGTAGTCCTAACACATCTGAATGAGGTTGATTCTAAACAGCAGATGTAGCTGTGGTAATTTCATTGCACTATATTAACCATAACTTCTTTTTATGCTAAAACAATGGACAGTATTACATCTTCAACTATACATCCCCCCAAAGTAGAAATGGTTAGTCAAGTATAATTAACACAGTAATGACCTCAAAAGTCTGTAGAAAAAAATGCTGATCTGCTGCTTTCATGACTCATAGCATTTGGAGTCAGAGGTGCTCAGGTTTTACAAGTTACATCAAGGAAAAAAACTCTCTAAGAGTTTCCTCCAGATAAATTAATCTCATGGAAACCGAAGCACTGGATAATGCTTTTCCAAAATAAAATGTCTCTGTTTCATCCACTTGCATGCAAACCAGTAAAAAGATTACAACAATCAGAAGGCATTTGTCAATGTCTTGATTTTAAAAGTTTGCTATACTCATCACAAGCTGTTTATTTTCTATAAATATGTCTGCTGCCCACAGAACTGCCAACTGCACAAGAGTCTCCATTCAGTAGAAAGTTTTCCATTAGGGCGTGAACTGATGAAGTCAGCAATGGAGTCAAGGAAACAGAATATTACAACAATTATTATGCAAGACAAATATGTGGAAAAAGTCATGAGTGTATTATTGCCATTGTCTCCAAGGTTAAGAATGTGCATATTAACTATGAGGTGAGAAGCCTGCTTGGTAGCTAGTTCTAGATTTGTCAATATTATTTGCACATTGCGTCAATAAAATGCCAAGCATTTGACTTGCATGAATGGCTTTTAGCTTTAAAAAAAGCCTACTCAGTTCACAAAGTGAGTGTAGATATGCATGTGTGGAAGAAAAAGAATGGGGTTTTTGCTGTAAGTGTGTGTGTACCAGGGGTGGATTCTAACTTACCTCGCTGCCAGTTTGCTTTCTCCCGTGCCATGTGGCTGCGCCTCACACGCGCATGCGTAATGGCAAAAAATTCAAAAAATCCCCCCCCAAAAAAGCTGAAAACAAGCTGGCAACGCATACGCAGTGCCAGAAACTCAGCTTCTGTGCATGCGCAAAAGAAAAAAACCTGGAAAAAAATTCCCCCCCCCCAAATCCCCCCAAAATAAAAAAAAGATGGCGGCACCCACGGACTGGCACCGACCGAACCAGTTCCGCAACATCATCGTGACATCACCAGCTGTTTGCTACCAGTTCAGGCAAACCGGTCCGAACTGGGAGGAATCCACCTCTGGTGTACACCCCTTCCCCACCACCCCACACACACATATAGCAAAACCCCTATTCTTCTTCCAAGCAGTTGTAAAGCAGCATTTAGAAAAGCAGAATCATCAGAAACCTTTCTGTCTGTCTCATCATTTGGTGAGATTTGAGTCAGAGATCATAATCCAGAACGCATCTAAAGTACATTTCAACACAGTCAGATACACACAGAAAGCTTACATAACTGAGGGTTGTTCTATATAGTCAGCATTCAGTACAACTCAGGGCAAGCACACATTCATGTAAATAGTTAGATTAACTTTTTGATGAAGTCTCTCTGTAGGCATGAACTATAGCCTTGTGAAATATATGCAATTCCCTGAAATGGCTTAATCTACAGGAGAGGTTTGAGCCAGCAAACTCTGCCATTGCAATAATATCAGCTCAGCTTTCTATTCATAGTCAGAAACCTGTATGTGGATGTATTGCATGCATTGGAAGATAAATAAAAGCCCCATTCAGAAGCAAATTCTTAAAAACATGAGGAAACTTCAAGAAGTGTTTTAAAACTGTGATTGAATGTGTGAAATAATATTATCTGGAAGTCCTGTGTAGTGTCCATGAACTGTATATGGAAAGACATTTAAAATACTTCATTCTTTCTCCGCAAAATGATTTAGAGAGAAAAATTATTCCTCCTACAAACACACACGCACCACACACACCCACACCACACACACACAGACACACAGACACACACCAGACATTTTTCCTAATCTGACAAGCTAAATTGGTGGAATGCAGTTTTCCTTTCCTTTCTAAATTACATTTTAATTTTCAAGAGGTATTCTTCATTTTCTTCTATAGCCTAGATCACACATTCCAAACTTTAAAAGGATTGGCAATTACATATTCTTCTCGATTAAGGATTGAACCCCTTTCAATAAGAGGCCAAAAAGATCTGAGAAAGAGGAAATGTTTAATATGAATGTAAAAGGATAAAAATAGAGAAAATAATATTTCATAAAATCAGATGTTCCTGACATGGACAGTGCCATCCTACTAAATATAAGAACATTTGTTCTTCTATTCTATGGAAACTATGATAACTTCAAAGCTGAAAATTACTTATGATGATATAAGAATATTAGAAGTCATTGAAAGCTTCTTATAATTCACTTAACCCCTTCAATAGACTCAACCATACATTCTGTTTGCCTTTGTTGGAAGAAATATCCGGTCCGGTTTGAAGCCGGGAGAAAGGTGTGGAAATAAAATGGAAGCTGACTGCAAGGAAAGAAGGTTTACCATATTTGGTTTCCGGAAACTTCAGTGACAGCAGCAATGTTTCTGGGGTGGCTGACAAAATGGCTGAGTGAGAGGATGGATCTTTATAGAGTTCTGGGATTTTGTCATTGAGATGCTCCAGGGAGTTGTGCAATTTAGTGAGCCTTGTGTCTTTTACTATTTCAATGGTGGTGGGTTAATCCTATTATGTCCTAAAGGTAATGTCCTGTCCTTAGAATTTGGATGGGGAGATGTACATTCTTAATCCCATCAGCTGTGGGAGCTGTGGCTGAAGGTGTTTTGTTTATGAATAGATTGGCCCAGTCTTTCTTAATAGATACAAAATCTACATTCCTAAAGTTTCTTTGTTTGAAGCTGTTTTCCTATGGCAGGAAGACTGGGGCTGCTTTCTGCCTTTGTTAAGATTTTTCTCCAGTTCTCCCTTGGGGAAATATTCTACCCTGTCTCTTTTTAATATTAAGAATAAAGAATATTTTAATTGGGGGGAGGGGCTTCCTATACCTTGGCACAGGAAGACCCATTTACAGATACCGGAAGATAACAAACAAATTTCTTCATCCTCAGTCAGTCTCAGTCCCATCCCAAAGAGTCTGTCTCTTGTATTTCATGTGGCCATAGGCCATGCTTTTGCTCCTGTTTTACGTTTTGTCCTGGTTTGCTGGACTGATGAAACATAAAACTGTTTGTTTGTTAGCCAATCCACCCGTGAAATTGTATTCATTGGAACGTTGTTTAGTTCTGTTCTGTGCTGCTTGTAGAGATGTTTCATTTTGTTTTTAAATCAGTACTATGGAAATGATCTCAGCATCAATGTGTGTGCTTGAAGTGTGAACAGATATTTCTTAAGCCAGAATCATTTCTTGCCAATATTAATTAGCATGGGCAGCAAACAGTTTAAGTCTGTCTTGAAGAACTGCTGTAAATCAACCAGAAGTTATTTGTTTGTTTGATCTACTTTTACTCGGTTTGCATCTCTGACATAGAATTCCTAATATGGACGCTTGGGCCTTCCTGTATAAATGAGTTTCCAACAGACCTGCCACCTTTTTTAATTAATTCATCACAAATTGTGTAGCGCCAGTTGTCCGAATGATGCATGTTACAGCTCAACAGAGAATTGGTTGTTCCTCTACTTTTGGGATGGGAATGCAAGTCCTATTATGTTACCTTGAAAACTTTTTAGCAAGCATGGTAGGTTGGAAGTTTGAATATAAAAAATGGATGAAAACAAGTCGTGTCCATAAGAACAGAATCTTCCCTGCAATCGTATGTGAGTTATGCATCCTGACAAGATTTCTTGTGGACATACCTAGAGTCATTTTGTTCCAAGATTCATATATTGTTTCAAAACCTTGCTAGCCCAGAATTCAGCTGGGTCAGTTGTAAAGTTTTGATATCATAACACAGAACTACCATCTGCTTTGCCTGTTAGGGATTTTTTTAATTGTACTGGCCATGTGATAATTTGCCTTGCCATTTCTCTTTTCTGTTCATGGCCTTTTTTGTAGACCAGTTTTGTCTGTAGACCATAAAGGCCAAAGCTTTCTAACCACTGTGCCACTGATTGCCCAGTTAGCCAGTTATTTAAACAGGATTTGGCATTTATATCCACCTATCAATTTTTTTCTAATGTTTTATCATTTTATTAATATCATTTGTTTGTTTTTTCTGTCTACTTGTGGAAGTACTGACTTTATTTTCAGTATAATTGTCAAAGTTACTGTACATTTTTTATGTGCCCTCCTTATTCCTGCAGGAAGAAACTGAACAACTTCAGCCTGTCAGTTCTCTGACTTTTATTGCACCTAATTCTATTGCCATTCCTCTTTATGGCCTGCTTGAGGACTTAATAGTATGTAAGGAATGACCTTGGGAATTGAGAAGATTCAGCAGAATATAGTTGCCAGTGATCTTTGATACTGCTAAACTTTCCTCTGACACATTTTCAGACACATTTTGGGCAGTATCAGATGCATATATCCAAATTCACTTACTGTAGCTCTGGCTTATTATATTATTTTCCTAGCTTTTCTAGAGCCTTCTAGTACTCACTTCTAAGCCAGCCATTGTTTGTAGTCAGACCCCAACTTTCAGTGCATTTATCTTTTAGAGGTGGCCTATGATGTAAAACCAAAAACTTCAACCAGAGATGGTTTTGCCTATGACCTCTTCACAATAATTAAATATTTTTGGATTTTTAAACTAAATTCCAATAACAGGCAAGGAACATTTCCCTGGATTGTTGCTTCATAATCACCACAATTTCTATTTAAATCCACAAGAGCCTTCCCAATGTGATGCTACCCATAGGCACTAAGTACAATTCCCCAAATTCCCAAACAGCACAGGGCAGAGGTGGGTTTCAGCAGGTTCTGACCAGTTCTGGAGAACCGGTAGCGGAAATTTTGAGTAGTTCGGAGAACCGGTAAATACCACCTCTGACTGGCCCCGCCCCCATCTATTCTCTGCCTCCCGAGTCCCAGCTGATTGGGAGGAAATGGGGATTTTGCAATATCCTTCCCACAGGAATGGGGAGGGAATGGGGATTTTGCAGTATTCTTCCCCTGGAGTGGGGAGGGAATGGAGATTTTGCAGTATCCTTCCCCTGCCACGCCCACCAAGCCACACCACACCCACCAAGCCACGCCCACAGAACCAGTAGTAAAAAAAAATTGAATCACACCACTGGCACAGGGTACCAAAACAGGGAAGCCTATTCTGTAGTTGTGACAAGATTTTGAATTTACTAAGACTGAACTCATGAGCAGGAATGACAATTAAGAAAATGAAGTCATCCCTGTTACCTTTTCATTGCAGGTAGCTGTTTCATACAAACCCAGATAGAATTCTACAATAGCAAACAAGAGCGTACAGAGAACAGAAACCTTTGGCTGTTCAGATATTCATGCTCCTTGCAGCCATAACCAGCATGGCTAATAGTGAGAGATGCTGAATGTTTAACAGTATTTTGTGGGGCACAATTCCCATCCCTCAAGTGTGCCAGGATTACATTTCACGTATAAGTTATTTAAAGCCACAATCTTTCCCTCTTCTTTCCCCCTATAATAAGGAACTCTCCAAACAGAGAAATTCCTCTTAAACTTTTATCACTAATGAAAACAATTGACAGACATTGCTTTTATCGCTTAGGGGCCAAGACATATGTGATATGCTTACAGGTAATTATGCCACAAACATACCTCAATGATTTTTTTTCTGATTATCTTCATGATACTGCCTTCATCTGATCCCCAGCCCATACTTGAGGGAGCCTTAAGGCAGTGTTTCCCAACCTTGGCAAGTTGAAGATGTCTGGACTTCAACTCCCAGAATTCCCCAGCCAGCAAATGCTGGCTGGGGAATTCTGGGAGTTGAAGTCCAGACATCTTCAACTTGCCAAGGTTGGGAAACACTGCCTTAAGGCATCCTTTGTTGTTCTAACATGCCATTGTCTCCCCTATGCAGTCATGGATACAGTTGTACTGTCCCAGCCATTGTGTTGGGGTCCAGGATCAGCCCACCTTCCATTAGCTTCATTGGTACATCCACTCTGTTAGGACTATGTCCAAACAGTTGGGTTGTTAATATACACTATAAACAAGCCACCAATCTATGTTTGTATATATTTAAGTACTACAACTTTAAATGTATTGCAGTATTCTGATTGGCTGTAGTGTTTCAAAGTTTGCCATAAGAGGGAGATAGAGATCATGGTTCATTCTCTCTGCTGATTCATTCGTGATTGACTTTGTGTCTGACAGTGAGCTCTGTGTGAAGCTCTGTTACTTTTTGACAGTATTGAAGTGTTTGTAAGCTGTAATATCTTTGTTTGATGTTTAAGACAAAAACAGGCTGGTAAGAAGATTATTGTACTTCTTGATATTGACTGACTGAACGTGTATGACCTGGTCTGTTTAATTGGACTGTGCTATTTATCTAAAAGTAAACTATTTTATACACTTTAACGAATCTGTTTGTGATTGGATCATTACTCCTATCCATTGGTTGCCAAGCTGAAATACCCCGTTTCTATGTGCATGTCCCTGATAACTCAGGGGTCGCCCTGCACACTCCTCAACACACTCCTCTTGAGTTCCTGGACTCTGTCTTCCAAGGCCATTTTAGTTCAGGCAATAGAAGAATCTAAATCTCAAAAACTAACTTCCTTGCCTGTACCAACCAGGTCTCTGATCTGACCCCTGGCTTGGAGACCCAAGCTTGAAACAGGAATCAGTCCAACTAAGAGCTTACTGGCTCAGGAAATGGCCATGTGTAGTGAAGCACACTGTCTCTTACTGTATTGCACAACAATATACTTGTTTTTTGGGCTGCTTTTGGATCTCCCCGTGTGAAAAAGTTGTTCCAAACCTGGACTGAATTTGGACAAAGGCTAACCCATCAATCTCAATCAAATTATCTAAATCAAATCGTATAGGCATCCATCAAAACCTGTCACCTCTTCAGCTCTAGCCCACGTTAAGAGGAGTGATCGGTGAATATTTTCCTGGTTGTTTTTGAAGAGAAGGGAATACAGCCAGGAAAATCCATCAATTCTTTTCCTTAACATGCCCTGCATATGGGAAATAAGGCTACTGCCATTAGAGACACTTGGTTGAGTTGAGCGGCTATAGAAATTGAATAAATAAATTAGATGACATTGAGTCTATAGCACAATAGGGATCAGCAAAGAGAAGGGGCGTTGGTCTTACCTGATACGCCTCTTCTCATCAGGGGGAGCCAGCAGTCAGGATAGGATCTAGTGGACTTTGTGGGCATGGGCAGTGGTGGGTTCCTACCAGTGCGGTCAATTCTACTGCACCGGTAGTGGCCAGCAGATGGCACTATTTGCCCGTGACAGCTCTGGTGTAGTCTTCACCGGTCTGTCGCGCGGCGCCATCTTTTTTGGGGAAATTTTTGGGCTGATTTTGCTTCCTGCGCATGCGCGGAAGCAAAAAAAGTGCTGAAATCGCGTGCACGTGTGTGTCTCCTCGTGACATTTTGCTTCCGCGCATGTGCAGGAAGCAAAATCGCACGAGGGGGCACGTGTGCATAGCAAGCACACGTGCGCCGAAACATGGCGATGCGCGCACAGCACACCGGTAGCGCGAAGAACAAGCAACCCACCCATGGGCATGGGAATAGTCAGTGGCATTGACACTAGGGCCTGGCCCTGTCTGTCACTAGGAGTGGATCGTTTGCATCCTCCTCACGTACGCTACTCAAATCTAGTGGCAGTGACCCTTCCTCTTTTCATCAGCTGTTTGTCGGGCAGCTAAGAAAAGAGGAAGGATCGCTGCCGCTAGATTTGAGTAGCGTGCATGAGGAGGATGCAAACGATCCACTCCTAGTGACAGACAGGGCCAAGCCCTAGTGTCAATGCCACTCACTATCCCCACACCCACAAAGCCCAGTAGATCCTATCCTGACTGCTGGCTCCTCCCAAGATGGAGAACAGCATATTTTAACACTAGTAGAGTTTTCCACAGGTTCAAAATTTGGTGAATAACATTTTCAGTAGAAGAACATATCTGTAGCTCAGGGTTGAACTTTGGAGTTCTTACTGCTCTCTGAGCTTGCAGATGATTCACTACCCAACTATGTAACATCAATGATACCCAACTAGATAACATCACTGACTTTCACTGATGATGTTATCCAACTGGGTAAATGCAAACATCTGCAAACAGACAACCAAGCTCAGACGGAACCAAGAAATCCACAGAATAGTATTTTAAATGAGAACAAGGAAAAGCCTAGGGTAATAGTCCAGAGCTTTGGTGCTTAATTGAAACTAAATTATCTTATTATTTTGATCACAATGAATGTATACACTCTTTTAAAATATATCTTAGCTTGAATTTTAACATTTTCCTAATGCAAACAGAGCCTTAGGAATGTGATCCAAATAATAAGGCCTGAATCAGATATCGTACATCAAAGAACTTCTTTCATCATACGAACACTGAAAGCCATGGGTGGCTTCAGGTTGTTAGTGTAACTAGGATCTTGAGGCATTATTATAATAGAAGATCAGTATCAAACAACCCATCTTATTCTATTGAGAAATGCTGTCATGGTTTGGGAAAAATGCTGATCACGACGAAGAGAACAAATTAAATTGGCTGAGCAGAAACATGTCCTATACAACTCTATATGAAATATAAGACCTTATAGAACACACATACCTCAACCTCTAGAATAAAACATAACAACATTCCAAATGAATATTAGCTAGCTATTCTTGGGTTGGCTAAACATGTCTACCCTACCAAGATATGTGGTTCTGATCAATTTATGAGTTTTTTTCCCTCCAGATGCAAAGAAAAATAGTTTGACCAAGATGTGCTAAGCATTTTTTTTCTCAAGCGTTCTCTAGTTCTTTACAGAATTATAGTTTCCAGGATGTCTGCGAATAAGAAATCTTCAAATTCTAGGCACTTGCCCAGCGGCGGGTTGCTCTCTTACCGGTGCCGGTGCGCTGCGCGCGTATCTCCATGCTTCAGGTGCGCACGTGCTCACTACGCACGTGCGCCCCCTCACGCGATTTTGCTTCTGCGCATGCACGGAAGCAAAATTGCGCCAAAATCTCACGAGGGGACGCGCGAGAGAGAGAGATTTCAGCACAATTTTGCTTCCGTGCATGCGCAGAAGCAAAATCGTGCTGAAATCTCTCTCACACACGCGTCCCCTCGTGAGATTTTGGCGCGATTTTGCTTCCGCGCATGCGCAGAAGCAAAATCGGCCAAAAATTAGCGGGGGGAAATGGCAACGTGCAGGGTGGACCGGCAGAGAGGGCTCCGGAGCGGTCGCGCGCAAATTGCGCAATCGCTCGCTCCCTACCGGAGTTGCACACCAGGCAGCTCCGGCAGGAACCCACCTCTGCACCTGCCATATAAAAGTCCAGATACTGTAACCCTTTTGGTCATAGGATACTGGCTTCCTAAAGGCATGTCTGCATGACAGCAACTATGTCGGCTTCAGCGATAGAAAGGATTGTGGTAAATAAGGCCCAAGGAGACCAAAATGAAGAAGTTAATATCCATACAGTGGCATCCATAAAGGTTTCCTGCCAACATTTGGCTAGCCTTAGCACATAAGTGACGGCTGGAAGTCAACATTATATGAACAATATTGGCAAGAAGCAGGATTTTTCTGGACTGCTCATACACCAATTTTAAAATGTTTGAACAAGGCTATAAAATTACATTTTAACCAAAACAGCTATATATGACTGATTTTCCCATAGGCCCTAAAATTATAGTTGTGTATGCTCTGGATTAAGGATATGTGGCTGAATGGGAGTTCAAACCAAGACAGATATTCTCAAACATTGCCCTTTAATAATTTCTCGGCAAATAATTCTCTACATATCAAATCCACAGTTGTTATAATGATTGTTTTAAGAATATTTTCAAAATGTGTTTGTTTTCTATCCAGGATACTTACCTACCATAGTTTTTATATAACTGCATATAATATATGTCTTTGTGCAACATTCTGATTGCAATGCAATGCATCCAAAATGCAACATTCTCAAATATATCCTGAGAATAATAGAAAACAGAAGACTCCATTAATTGTTACTTTCCACCTTACTATGGAGCCCACTTTGGTGAATGTTGGCACTTTGATAGACAAGAAATCTATATGGATTTCTTTTATATCCCAGTTCAGGGTTTCATTAATTCCGAACCAAAAAAAATGTGTTTAATTAATGCTTACAAAAATAAAAGCTTTTATTGTGATTTTCACTGCAAGCTCACTCAGTTCAGAGATATATGACTGCAGTGCCATATTCTTATCAAAAATAAAAAGGCGCATGGTTGACGATAAAGCAGGATTGGGCAACGGAACAACAGAAGCAGTGATTGGAGGATAATGGGAACTATAATTCCATGATGTTTGGAGGACTTCAGTTTGTGCTTTCCAAAAAGATGTGGACGATGTATATTTTTAAATGGAGCAACTTTGAAATTCAATTACCATGTGCATATTATTTTTCTCTCTTTCAGTAATGTCGTGGGTATGCAGCATTTTAATTCTATTTATTATTATTATTATTATTATTATTATTATTATTATTATTATTATTATTATTATTATTATTATTATTATTATTATTATTATTATTATTATTATTATTATTATTATTATTATTATTATTCCAGTATGTTTTCTTTTGTGCACTGACTTTTTTCTATATTCTGGTGAAACTCTAAGAAAAGATGAAAAAGCAAAACAAATATTAACTGTTCAGAAGGAAAGCTGAGCAATCCTAGCCTTGCTTTGCTTTAAATACATTGCTACATGAAGTTACAGGTAGTCCTTGTTTAGTGACTGCAATTTGAGCTCGCAACTCAGTCTTTAAGCGAAGCAGTTGCTAAGTGACAAATCATGCGACCACAACTGTGCTTACAATTTTACCTCAGTTTTCCTTTGCTTTTTATCATCAGAAGACTGAACCCCAAACAGCCAGATGAGCCCATACAGTGAGAAGATTCTGGAACTCCACTCACAAGGAAATCAAGTAAAAGGGCAAATCTTATAGTCCCTTTTATTCCCTCTCCTGTCCTTTGGAATGGTCACCCAGACACTGGCACAACAGGAAGACGAGAATTATTGTTTGGATTTTTTATCCACTGAGAAAAAGGGATTACAAGAGAGTAAGCAGGCACACAATGAGCAACACACATGCAAAGGAATGTGCTCCAGCTGTCTGTTTGTCTAGCGAACCTCTTAGGAGACAAACAAAAGACTCTAATGTGAAATTGATTCAGGTTTTGTCCATTTTAAGAAGCAGCTGCAGGCTGACTAAATTAAGATCACAAAGTTGAGTTTGTTAATTTGTGGCTAGCATTTTTTTAGGGACAACCTGGGCTGGGCAGAAAAGCAGCCCAGGAAGAAATAAGGAAGGCAAAAAAGGGTCAGGCACAGGACAACATATACTATTAACTGTAATGGTGAGCATCTATTTGAGAGATGCTACAAAGGTTATAAAAGTGGATATTGGTCACAAAGTTACTTTTCATCAGTTTTGTCATTGCAAACAGTCACTGTCCCGAGAAGTCGCAAAACAAGGACTACTGTGCATGAATATCTAGAATTTGTGATCTACAAATAGCATTCTAAAATGGAATCTCTGTTCTAAACAACATAAGAGATCAGGAGAATATTCTATATGGACTAATTGCTCTACATGAACCTTCCTAAAAGGTTCAAAGATGACAAAACAAAATTCCTTCTGTGGAGTACCTCTAAATGGATAAGGGGCGAAATACATTTATTTTGTTTACTGTATTTATCAAGGCTTCGCTTGTGCAGAGAAGCCACCCATAACAATTCATTAAATCAAATATGGGCTCAATTTCCATATTTATTGTTTCAATTGCATTCAGTATTCTACCCTTCTTAGTTCCGCGATTAAGCAAAATCCCAGCATTCCAAATAGTACTGGAGACACTAAGAGAGAAAACATGATTATAGCCATCAAATGATCAAATCTCAAAATTTGTTGATGAAAAATAAGAATTGCAGAGAATTAAAGAAATGAAAAGCAATTCTCTTATTGGCTTTGCAGTTGACCTAATCAGATGAGTTTCTAATCAAGAGATGGCATATCATTCCTTTTAAACATTTTTAAATAGTTGTATTACCACAGACCTAACTTTGAATTCTACACTTGGCTCACCAAATTTTGCAAAGAGTTCCATTAGTCGCCAACACTGTATCAGTTATTTGTTCATCATCAAACAAAGCAGTTTTTAAAAATGTAAGAGCAGTATTTTTAGAGGAACATTTTTGCTAAAGTACCTGCTCCAATATAATGAATACCCAATGCCAAATGTTATAACATCTTATTATATTTATCCTCTCCCTTTCATCATAGAAGCTAAGCAAGTAAGTCTAATATGTAATTTATATGAGGTTATTCATTGTAATCAGCCTACTAGCGTGGAATGATAGATTACATATATACAAGCATATACAGAGAGAAAGAGAGTTTCTTAGTTTGTCAGGAATTCCCTGCCTACAAAAACAATTATCATTGGAGGCTAAAACATATAAAGAACAGTTGCTGGAATTGGGTATGTCTAGTTTAATGAAAAGAAGGACCAGGGGTGACATGATAGCAGTGTTCCAATATCTCAGGGGTTGCCACAAAGAAGAGGGAGTCAAACTATTCTCCAAAGCACCTGAGGGTAGAACAAGAAGCAATGGGTGGAAACTAAACAAGGAGAGAAGTAACTTAGAACTAAGGAGAAATTTCCTGACAGTTAGAACAATTAATCCGTGGAACAGCCTGCCTCCAGAAGTTGTGAATGCTCCAACACCGGAAGTTTTTAAGAAGATGTTGGATAACCATTTGTCTGAAGTGGTATAGGGTTTCCTGCCTAAGTAGGGGGTTGGACTAGAAGACCTCCAAGGTCCCTTCCAACTCTGTTATTCTATTCTATGAGGAGGAGGAGGGAGGGAAGAGGAGAGCAAATAGTAGAGAATTTCTACTAAAGGTGGAGTTGAAGAGATAACTAATTTGCTTTCTGATAAAATTATTAAAAATTATTGACTAATCATAATCACCCATTACATCTATTTTGAAGGAATGCACACAACTTTCTCCTAACTTTGCATATGGGCCCACCATATGCAAAGTTACTACAATACAGGTAGTCCTTGACTTTCAACAGTTCATTTGGTGATCATTCAAAATTGCAACGGCACTGGAAAAAGTGAATTATGACCATTTTTCACAATTACAACTATTGCAGCATCTTCAAGGTGACATGATTTCAGATGCTTGGCAACTGACTCCTTTTTATGACGGTTGCAGTGTCCCAGGGTCATGTGACTGCCTTTTGCGAACTTCTTACGAGCCAAGTCAATAGGAAAGCCAGATTCACTTAACAACCACGTTACTAACTTTATAACCACAGTGATCCAGTGGTGGGTTCCTACCGGTGCAGTCGACTCTACCGCACCGGTAGCGGCCAGCAGATGGTGCTATTTGCACGTAACAGCTCTGGTGCCGTCTTCGCCGATCTGTCGCGCGGCACCATCTTTTTTTTGAAATTTTTGGACTGATTTTGCTTCCTGTGCATCGGGGAAGCAAAATCTTGCGAGGGGACGCACATGCGTGCGAGATTTTGGTGATTTTTTGCTTCCGCGCATGTGCAGAAGCAAAAAAAGTTCCGAAATCACATGCGCACGTGCGCCCCCTCATGAGATTTTGCTTCCGCGCATGCGCTGGAAGTAAAATTGTGCGAGGGTGCGTGCGTGCGTAGCAAGGGCGCACACGTGCATAGTGAGCGCACGAGCGTGCATAGCAAGCATGCAAGCGCCGAAACATGGCGATGCGCACGCAGCGCACCAGTATCGCAAAGAAGAAGCAACCCGCCCCTGCAATGATCCACTTAACAATTGTGGCAGGAAAGATTGTAAAATGAGGCAAAGCTTAACAACAGAAATGTTGGGCTCAATTCTGGTTGTAAATCAAGGACTACCTAAGGTTAGCTATCACTAGCCTAGTGTGATACAAAGTAAGAGATTGTGTAATAGTAGTAGGAAGCTGATGCCCTTCTCACCAGATGCCACCAAAATGGAAAAGTGAGTCAACTGGAATAGCAACCCACACACCCACAACTGAAGTAAAATCCCAAGATGTAGTCAGCTCAGAAGGAGGCTATCATGGGAAACCACTGGGCTGATTACTGGTTTTATTCTTCTAGCACCGGATGCCTTAAATTATAAGTGGAAGTGATTTAAATATAACCCTGCCTTAACAGCCTCTGCTATCAATGTGGTGTGTGTGTGTGTGTGTGTGTGTGTGTGTGTGTGTGTGTGTGTGTGTGTTTCTGTGTGTTTGTGTGTGTGTTCAAAAACACGTACCTAAAGGAAACACATTACCAAAGCCAGACATAATCCCTGTCTCTATTAGCAATTTTTAATGAAATCTGAACACTTTCCCCTTAATTAATAACCCTATTCTAATAGCCTTTTCTTGAGTAATTAGGAAAAATAATGACATCCAAGGGGAGTGCACACACACGTCTGATGAGGCCACTGCAGAACAGTCTTGTCTTAATTAATTTTTTCACAGCAGCAAACTGGTTTGTCTTTTTCACAATAAGGTGCAGGGATTTCAAACACTAAGTAGCTGTTTCATCAAAGTAGACAGCTAGCAAGGAAGCTGGGAATGCCTGATTAAAAGCAAACAGCTGGGAGGGGATTTGGAAATGCGTCGTTAAAAGCCAAAAATGGCTTTTAAAACTCCGTAGAGTAACTAAGGTGCTGCCCCATTTTTTTTCTAAAACAAACAAATGATAGCAAAACAGCACAGAAATCTTTATGAACATTGAGAAACGTCAAGAGTTTTATGCAAGAGTCAGAATACCAAAAAAAAAAAACATGATTTACCTGCACAAATAATATAGACTTTGTCAAAACAGACCATTTTTAGGGCGGTAGCAATTAAATGATGCCATAGGTCAGTGATGGCGAACCTTTTTTTTCTCGGGTGCCGAAAGTACGTGCGCACGTGCTATCGTGCATGCGCGAGTGCCCACACCCATAATTCCATCCCTGGGGAGGGCGAAAATGGCCTCCCCCACCACCCTGGAGGCCCTCTGGAGGTCAGAAACGGCCCATTTCCTAACTTCTGGTGGGCCTAGTAGGCCCGTTTTTCATCCTCCCCAGGCTCCAGAGGCTTCCCTGGAGCTTGGGGAGGGTGAAAATGCCCTCCCCCACCCACCGGAGGCCCTCCAGAAGCCGAAAACATCCTCCCAGAGCCTCTGTGCAAGCCAAAAATCAGATGGCTGGAGTGCACATGCACGCTGGAGCTGAGCTAGGGCAACGGTTCGCGTGCCGGCAGATATGGCTCCGCGTGCCACCTGTGGCACGCGTGCCATAGGTTCGCCATCACTGCCATAGGTTCTAAAACCTATGGCAATCTACTGAGATTCTGTCCTAGCAGGCAGAAATATAGACCATGAGGATTAAAGTTATGCAGCCCTGGGAGACAGGTAGTTCATTTTAACAACGATAGACCAAGCATTTTGCTCTTGCTTTATATTCTCTGGCACCCGACATTTCCTATCTGTGTTGACCAAAGCAAGTTAACAAAAAGAGCAAAGGCCAAGGAGAATGTTTCAAGATAACATTCTTATTTGCCTGGGCTATAACTGAACAAGGCTGGCCATTTTAATTGCTCTTTTCCCTTTTTATTATGTGCTTTTCGTATCCATTCTTGTTTTGTGCGGTTTAGTTTTTGTTCTGTTGCAGTGTTAAAGCTTTTGGGTGTGCCATTTTGACTTGGAAAGGCATATTTTCTGAATTTCCCTTCAAATCAAATAGCAGAAAAACTGCCCCCTTCCTTTAAAAAAAGGGGGGGGGAATAAAAAAGCATCATTGCTAATTTCAATCTGATCTTCAGGGATCTAAAGGCTAAAAAAGTGGGGTATAAAAACAATATGAAGATGAGATAAATTTGAAGTTAACATAACAACCAACTTGGAGTAACAATGTGATGGATCTGATGAAAACCAAACAGTGCATCCTGTTTGATTCTATGGTAGAAAGGCTGAGCAGTGTTGTCCTCTCTGTTCCGAAAAAGTGCTTCAGGGTATAACATGGATACAACCATTTCTGCAACTAATTTAAAACAACTGCTTGTCTAGGGAGCCCATGGCAGCTATTGAGGGCATCCATGTAATCTGAGAAGATGCAGCTGCTTTAAAGAGTTGCGGGCAGGTGCTAAGATTTTGACCCCCACCTCCTTTGCAATACCTTTTTCCATATTATTTCACAAATGCCATACGGCTCTAATAGCTACTATGTACCATGGGCTTTCACATGCCCCCTGCAGTAGGAGGCATTGAACTGTAGAAAAATCCGATTTTGCTGTACCATTACATGTATAATCATGTTTCCCAGTTAAAAATGTTTTATCAAATACTGTTTTAATCTTTTATACATTACAAAAGATGTAATGGTTTCCTTTGGGGACAAACCAGATTGCTGAAAAGCGCCATCACTGAATATCTATACATATGAAATAAATCATTCGTTCTGTTTTTCTACCTAGAATGCCCAAAGCAAAAATCAAGATTCTTAGCATTACACTATTTCTTTCCCTTTACATTAAAAAAAATAAATCAAACAACAGGAAAATCCATACTAAATGTAATAACAGACACTGGGAAAACTATTCATTTTCTTTTAAATCATTTCCTTTCCATTTTCCCTCTTTTAATAAACTCATCTATATTCCAGAGCCTGCACAACACTCCTTTCATAATAGTGATCAGTGGGCATATGGTCTAGCATACATATTTTTTTTATTTGCCATCCAACTCCCTAGTGATTCTCAGTTTATTGTTCATGTGTTTGGGTATTTTGGAAATAGGAGGCAGAAGCAGATAATCCATAAATTTCCAAGCTGTGCACTATTATCTATTGATGCAATACCATGAGGAATTCACAAGAGAGCCAATCAAAGAATAAGCTGATATCAAAATGATCCTGTTGGCAATGTGTGTGCCCTGTACAGCTTGTCATCAAAATAAGATTATCTCATGGGTCATATGACTATCCACTGAGTCAATAGTCCACTAAGAACAGAAGGGTAGTAGTAAAAGATGCTAGGTTCTATAGTAGAATCTGGGCCAACTCACTGCTCATGTTTCTTACATACACCATGTGAACTAGCTTAGATCAGATTGGAGATCAGCCAAGAAGTACTGTATACAATACAATCTGTGACATTGTAAAAACTGAATATTACTCCATATCTATTAACTTATATGCAGTGGGATCAGGGGTGAAATCCTCCCGGTTTGCTCTTACCTGTCGGTTGTCGCAGAGCCGATGGAGCTGGTGGCGGTCACGGCGTGGGGCTGCCACCGCCCGCTTCCCCCGCCCGCCTGGACGTCGCCATTTGAGTTCTTTTGCCCTCTGCGCATGCAGAACGCTTTGCGCATGCGCAGAGGGCAAAAGAACTCAAATGGCGGTGTCCAGGCGGGCAGGGAAAGCGGGCGGGGCAGCCCTGCGCCGCAACCACCACCGGCTCCATCAGCTCTGCGACGACCGACAGGTAAGAGCGAACCGGGAGGATTTCACCCCTGAGTGGGATTACCTCCTCTTGAAAAAAAATAAGGAAATAACAGAATTCATGGCAATGTCAAATGAACTGAGATGCCACATACAATCAGATTGTTGGGGGCAACAGGCTGACCGCAAACCCCTTAGAGAGGGCTGTAAAAGCCCTATGAAGCGGTATATAAGTCTAAGTGCTATTGTTATTGCTATTCTTTCTATATTTAGACGTTTAAAATTCCAACCAAAGTATTACTAGGATTGTTGCATTGTATATAGTATTCACCAGGGGTGGGTTCCTCCCGGTTCAGACTGGTTCTCCCGTACCGGTAGCGACCTGCTGGTGATGTCACAATGACATCACCGAACCGGATCGGTCTGTGCTGGTCCATGGGCGCTGCCATCTTTTTTTTTTTTTTGAAATTTTTTAATTTTTTTTCCTTCTGAGCATATGCAGAAGCCGAGTTCCGGCAGTGTGCATGCGGTCACCATCTTTTTTTCTGTTTAGTTATTTTTTTAATTTTTCATTATTGTGCATCCGCGTGCCCACGAGGCACGCCCACGTGGCGAGGGAGGGAGGGAGTGAACCGGCAGTGAGGTAAGTTGGAACTCACCCCTCGTATTCACCTCATGCCTCTAGATGTATGAGAATACAATCTCCAGTAGTTCCAGAAAACCTAGCAGTAGCTGTGCAAGATGGGAAATGCAGTTCAAAATGTCTGGAAGCCGTAAGTTGCTATCACAGTCCATGAGAAACAGAAGAAATGGAGTGGACTTCTTCTGATCTGGAAAAGCTAAGCAGGATGGGGTTTCATTTACACTTGTCTCACATCCCATAGTTGTCAAACTAGAAAGGAAATCCCAGAATTATAAACTAAACTATTTTTTAAAGACTACAGTAGAAGGCAATGACAAGAAGACTAGTCACAAATAGTCAAACTTGAAAGAGATTTTATCTTTACTACTAGCAACATGGAAAGGCAACAGAAATATCATCTGCGATGAAAATAAATTAATGGTGTGCAAAAATTCAGGATACTCGTATCTACTGAATTTCTGCAAAGATGGTTCACCATATCTTAAGAAAGAAAAAAACCTGTGCTAGAGAGCCTATAATTTTATTCCTTTGGTGGTCAGGCCAATGTCCCAAAGCAGGATGTGAAAATAGCCTCCCTTACTTATAATCTCTACACTGGAGAGTTTTCTTTAAAACAGGGGTCCCCAAACTTGGCAACTTTAAGACTTGTGGACTTCAACTGTCAGAATTCTCCAGCCAGCTTAGCTGGCTGGAGAATTCTAGAAGTTGAAGCCCACAAGTCTTAAAGTTGCCAAGTTTGAAGACCTCTGCTTTAAAACTATCATAATAACAAAGTGGAATATAAATTCAGTTTTTGAAGGCCTTGCTACAGAACACATATTTGTCTCAACTAAATAGTTAACAGACTTTATAATGTGCATACGGGCAGAGCTGATTCTGGTGAAGAGTTAATAAAAAACACTTCTGCTTCTCATGAGCTGCTTTTTAAAGTTTTCAGATTCAGTTCATGGTCAATTCAATGGAACTTAACAGAAACACTGTTAAATCGAATCAGGTTTTTTAAAAAAAAAATACATATATTTTGCATTATCAAAATAGTTTTCATGGTGCAATATTTACATTGTATCAAATGATGGAGATGCAGAGTGAGACAGAAAATATTGTTTAAAGGAGAAGATGAAGGTGGGAAACAAGCCCAGCTCATATATTTTTTATTTATGTAAGAGTGTTACATGCCAGTCATTTTTTTTAAAAAGCATGTTGCAGTTTACAGAGAAAACTAGAACTCTATTAACAAGTCTTTTTTTCAGTCTTAAAAGATTTAACAGGGTTGTTAGTAATAGAAATAGGAAGGGAGTTTCATTTAAAGGAAAAGAGCAATGGAAAATTTTCTTCCAGTGGTACAGGATGTAGAATTTCTTGTCCAAGGAAAAAAGAAAAACATTTGTTACTTGCTTGGATAAGATTATCTTAAGAAACGCCCGGGACAATGTTAAGAGAGCATCTAAGGTTTCCAAGTTATTTTTTTATGGTACTAGTGTGGGAAGCCACCCGCTCCCAGAAGAATGAAATATTTTGAGAAATATTTCAAAAGGCAGAATATTATATTTCCCCTATAAGAGAAGTGGAAATCTTAAGGGAGACAGAAACTCAGCCCCAGCTCCCTGCCGCCAGCAGATATTTGGTGGCAATTAAGAAGGATGGGCCAACCTATCTACAAAACAAAAGATCTTCCGCTCCAGGGCGATAGGATTAAGACATGACCCTCCAGGACATAATAGGATTATCTATCAGCAGAGCTCACCACATGGCACAATCACCCTCCAGGCTTCAACCAAACTTGATTCAGACATACATGACCCCAACATGGCCCCATGGAAGTCTGACTACAGCCAATAGAATACATTTCTTGCACAGGAACAGGAAGCCAAGAGAGGGTATAAATAACCCTCACTCTCCACTCCATGCGGTCAGCTGCCCAGGACCTCAAATCCATGTGGTCCTGTTCATCAATAAACCATCTTTCCAATCACCCTCCATGTTTCCAGTGTCTTTCTCCCAACTTCGGTCGGCTGGCAGGGCCGAGGGGGAGGCCCTTCTCTGTGGGAGCTCCCTCCCTGTGGAACCAGCTTCCCCCGGAGATCAGGACCATTCCTACCCTACTGGCCTTCCGGAAAGCAATAAAAACTTGGCTCTTCCGTCAGGCAGGGTGAAAGTGGGACCAATTAGATGAAATAAGGGTCTCCCCCCATGATGGTAATGAGATACTCTTTTTAACTTTTGTATTTGTTGTATTTTTTAATTATTGTATTGATATTGTTTATATTTTAATTATTGCATTTTACTTGTAATGGAATCTAACATGCTGTGAGCCACCCAGAGTCCCCAGGGAGTGGGCGGCATAGAAATCCATTAAATTAAATTAAATTAAATTAAATTAAACTTGGAACTGAACCAGATGGATATTTCTTCCAACATTAGGGAGAAGGCAGGGAGGGGGGATGAAGAAGCAAAATATCCTTATGATATTGACCCATTCACTATAGAAAGGTTATATGGAGGGAGTTCAGGGTTTCTTATGGTTGTGGCTTTCATGTCTTACTGCTCAGTAACCAGCCTCTGTTAACATTAAGATATAGGATACGTAAGAGAAAAATGATGATTATTGGGGATAAGGAAGAGAACAGACATGGAGCAATAGATTGTCCTCCTCTAGGAATAATGTTTAGGCAAATAACACTGAAGCTAATTGATAAAAGGGGAAAGGGGAGGGGAAGCAGCTTATTTAAAGCATTTAATGCCATTTGCTGGGTTTTGAAAGCAAAATTTTGACTTACCCAAATTGATCTGTGGAGTAATGGATGCCAGAACTGGGATTAGAATAAAGCTTTTGAACTACTGAATTTCTAGTTCTAAGTTTATGTCATCTTTTGTTGTTGTTGTATGTTTTGTTTGAAGTGTGCCTCCCTTGAGTACCCCTGGGTGTACCCTGAAAACATTTTTTGGCACTCCCACAGTTAATCTAACTCAAGAGTACATAATCCATACTTACATAACCTATAGTACAAACTGAAATTTTGAAAGGGAATAAAGAAAATTAATGTATATAACAACTGGAAAATAATTGTACAGCATTGACATTTTATTAAGTTGACTTTTGAGCAAGTCAACTCAAGATGTGAATTTAATTTAATGAAATTGTTTTTTGCCTTGGCATATTTGGGGTTTGGCAGGCCACTCAAGGACCAAGCATGGGAAAAATGTGCATTCCTAGTCTAAACCAATTTTTTTAAAAAAAAATCTAGAAATCAGATATTAATTCATTAGATGGTTTCCTGAACAAATCAAAGTGTATTGCTTTTCTAAGAGAAATAGATTCTAATACTGTGCATGTGGTTGAGTATGTAACCATGCTAGCTTGCTTGTTTTTATAGTTTATTTTTAACTGCCCAATCTGATGCGAAGCCTTTGGCAAAGGAACATTATTGTTTTCACCCCATTAAAAGCCTGATTGCCATTTCCTGCTATGAAAAGTGCACAAGCAAGCCAGTTTGTTCCTGTATGTGTGTGCATGTGTCCATGTGTGCATTTGTCTGGTGGGTCTCTTTTCTTGGCATTGGCATTTCTGTTGGCAATTCTCCCAGAAAATGAGATCGCTCCTCATCCGGTAATTAACACAATGCAACATTTTGACCAGGCTGGCATGATGTATTTCCTTTCTTTCTACCACAATAAACCATCATGGGAATTCAAACAGCCTAATACATACCACACAAATATGTAGAAAGACTGGTTATAATCTCTGGGAGAGTTCAGAGTCAAATTAATAAGGAATTAACACAAACTTGTAAGTCTGGTGTCCTCCAGATGTTTTAGAGATGACTTCAAGAATTCCCAACCAGCATAGCCAGGAACATATTGGCTAGAGGCTTCTTGCAGCTGTTGCCTCAATACAGTTAGAAGGCACCATCTTGAGACAAGCTAATTTAAAATGTCTTGATGACCAGGGCATGCATGCAATTTCGGGACCCCAATGATCCTACAAGCCTGATGATCCTGCAAGCATTAACCTTGGAACATAAATGTCTGCAGTAAGTTAATGAGCACATTCAGCTGAGCCTACATGTTTACATGCCCACCAGGGGTGGGTTGCTCCTCCATTGCTACCGGTGCGCTGCGCATGCATCTTTACGTTTTGTGCATGCGCCCCCTCGCACGATTTTGCTTCTGCACATGTGCGGAAGCAAAATCTCGCCGAATTCTCACGAGGGGACGCATGCATGCGTAAGATTTTGGCAAGATTTTGCTTCCACACATGCGCAAAAGCGAAATCTCACCAAAATCTCGCACACACGCGTGTCCCCTCACAAGATTTCGGTGAAATTTTGCTTCTGCGCATGCCCAAAAGCCCAAAAATTCTTAAAAAGAGATGGCGATGCGCGCAATGGACCGGCAAAGACAGCACCGGAGCGGTCGTGCGCAAATTGCGCAATTGGCTGCTCCCTACCGGAGTTACGCACCAAACCGCACCAGTAGGAACCCACCACTGATGCCCACCCTGTGATCTGAAACCAGGCCTTCCTTACTTTTTAATCGATTTTGATATTTTTTTTATCCGCATAAGGAACGTCATATCAGATAAAAATAATAATCCCTAGAACTCAAAGGAAAAGCAATATTAAAAAGCTAGAATAACATAAAAGCAGTTCAAAATAGCTAGCCTTACTTTATTTTTACTGGGCTGTGCTAAATACACATTGAGAAAGAGCTGGAATGCATGAGGCAATAGCCATAATCTCTCTCTGTATCAACATAGCCTAGGATGAAGAATGCCTTGACTTGTAATTAAGAAATATCTGAAAAGCCACACGTTGTCCAGCCATGATCTATATTTATTTTCCTCTGGTTCTCATTTTAACTTTTATTCATTGATTTTCATTCTCCAGCCTGAAGTGTCTGATAAAGCTCCACCAGTACACATAATAACCATGTCTGCTCTCAGCCTGAAGCAGGCCTACTAAGAGTCCAGAACTGGCCCATAAAGAATTCCTATTGGCTTTAGCTTCTCTCTGCTGAATTCTGGACGCAGTAACAGCAGGATAATGTTGGGTAATTGAAGGATGTTTCAGTGCAGGGATCCAATTCTTATTTCAATAAATTATAGCATTTCAAATAAGCTTAGTGGAACAGCTGCTGACCCCTCTCTATGTGAAGTTATTGTGTAAGGCTACAGAACGCATTCATAAGAAAACTGTTCTGAGATGATTATTATTATTACGGCTGGTCCCACCAGTTCTTGATTGCAGGCAAATTGTATTTCTTGCAGTTATTCCAATGTGCCATTGTTGCTATTTCGTCATGCCCTTCTTTATAGTCAATCTAGTGCAGTCATCTTGCAGCAGCTAACTAGGTGGTCCACTGTTACTTCAGCTTCTTTGCAGAGCCGGCATTTGTGGTCTGTTGCTGTCTTCTCAATTGTGTCTTTGTATGCATTTGTTTTTAAGGCTTAGTCTTGCGCAGCCAGAATTAGCCCTTCTCTTTTTTTTTCAAATTTCCTACCCTTAGCCATTGCCAAGTCTTGTTGTTATCTGCATTGCTTGCTACTTTTTTGTGTACTGGTCATGTAATACTTTTCTTTGCCATGGCTGTCTTCTATTCTTCATTTGGTCTTTCTTGTAGGTCAGCCTGGTCTCTCTGATATTCAAAAGACCTTCACAGTGTATTCTCTTCAGTGCATCTTCTTCACCGTCCTTCAGATATTTCACTTCAGATATTTCTTGAGATAGTTTTCATGAGATTAGGGTTGGGCACACAATCAGACAGATGGTTAAATTTGGCTTTTTTGTCCACTCATTGAGTCCTTCCCAAGGACCTGAGATAGGCAGATGTTACTTCAGATATTTTGGGATTGCACCGAACACTTATGATTATTGTACTATGTTTGCTTTCTTTTGCCACAATTGTTCTACTTCTATTTTCCAGGTCTTTGGGTTTTGTGATTTTCTCCAGTTTTCTATTCTGTTTATTTCTACCACTTTACCTCCCACAATGCTTTGAATTAAACCTAATTTAGACTTCTATTCTGCATAGAACAGATATGACCCTCTCCTATATGTTTTGCTTTGTTTTGTTAATTACTTCCAAGGTGCTTGAGGCACTGCAACACGCTCTCCCTCACACTTTTATCCCCGTTAGCAGTTAATCATCACAACATTAATCCAAGAAATGGTAACCTGTACAAAGTTACTAAATGAGATTTTGAATCCAGGTCTCTCCTTTCCTAATCTGAAACCATGGTTACCCAGTGGATCAAGAGTAGCAGTACATATACAACATACTCCCAAAGTCTTAACTACAACTCCCATTAGCCCTTATTACCAAGCATACTTATGTGACTTGAGGAATTTCTACCCCAAACCATCTGGAACATGGCAAATGATCTCCCTTTATACTAGAATATTGTCACCAGAATGTCCTCCTTTGAGCAAATGTAAACAAGAATTTTGCCCTGGTGGTTTTCAGTGTTATTTTTAGCAAAGAACCTAGCCATTAAATTGCTTTTGGGAACCCACTTTCCTGTTGCTAAATTCAAACTGTAACTTCTTTAACAACTTGTGTGGGCAACCTTGCTCCTAAAAGGGATAGATCTTCCAAGTAGATGTAGCAAAGCTGTTGAAAGCAGATGGATATTTAAGAGAGAGAGGGAGAGAGAGAGGGAGGGAGGGAGGGAGGGAGGGAGGGAGGGAGGAGAGAGAGAGAGAGAGAGAGAGAGAGAGAGAGAGAGAGAGAGAGAGAGAGAGAGAGAGAGAGAGAGAGAGAGAGAGAGAGAGAGAGAGAGAGAAATGCCACTCTGGAAAACATAATATCCAGAAAAATATTTAATCTGAAATAGATTTGTACATCGGGTTAAATAAAAGATTTATACATATTTATATACCGGGTTAAGTGAAATGAAGTTAAACATAATGCATAATGCTAAATCCACGATGTGGCCAAGAAATGTCATTCTTTCTGAGAACTTAAGAATGACAGCAATGACATTGGAGAACTATGTATCCTCCCTACCATTGAACAATGATATATTTTAGAAAAATAATTTCAGAAATGCGAGGCATCTGTAAAATGATATATTTATTTAGTGGTGTCTTACATAAAGATCTAACCTCCAACCCTTCGCGGGAATGCCATTGCATGAAAATTGTCTGACCAACTTTGTATGAGCCATAGTTTTGGTGTTTCTTCCATCAGTTCTTGTTGAAAATACAGAGAAAATGTAGTAGAAAGATATGTCTTCAGACGAGGTTTTTTTTTATGAGTCACTGTTTTCAGTTTTCTTTATGCCTTCCAAACAGAAACAAGGCAGGGAACTCTTGCCTTCTCTCACTACGTATTAATCCAGGGAATATAACATAATGAAATATGCCTCCAATTTTAAATCCAGATCAGGGTGTGTTCTATTGCAGTGTGGCGAAGCACCATTTTAGAACATGTCAAAACCTACGGATGAAGCAACAGCAGCTGATGCAGTTCCTCAACTGTACATTTATTTAAGATTGCCTTTTTGGAACAAAATCCTGAGAACAAGAGCATATCTATATTCGTTTTCAGTTGTTGTTTTCATCATGCAAGGCTCATATGATCATTTTAAATGCAAAGAATAACCATTCAATCTTCCCAATCCCCAGTCAGTTCTTAATATAATTATTTCAATATCTTCCGTAGTAAAGCACTGGCAAACTGCTACATACATATCTTTACAATCCGTGGAATGAAATATACACAGCAAAGGGGAGGGTCTCAAGAAGCAAATCTTCATTAGGCCAGATATTATGTCTCCAAACCTTGTATTGCTATATCTGCATCCATCCAGAACCAATGTTTGCCTACAACCGGTTGTTGCAAAAGTGGGTTAAAATTTAAGAGCAGATTATTCACTTTTAACAGCATCAGTCATCTCAAAAAAGAACCATAAAGGGATCTACTCAGGGGTGAAATCCAGCAGGTTCTGACAGGTTCTGGAGAACCGGTAGCGGAAATTTTGAGTAGTTCGGAGAACCGGCAAATACCACCTCTGGCTGGCCCCAGAGTGGGGTGGGAATGGAGATTTTGCAATATCCTTCCCCCAGGAGTGGGGAGGGAATGGGGGTTTTGCAGTATCCTTCCCCTGGAGTGGGGTGGGAATGGAGATTTTGCAGTATCCTTCCCCTGCAACGCCCACCAAGCCACGCCCACCAAGCCACACCACGCCTACCAAGCCACGCCCACAGAACTGGTAGTATAAAGATTGTATTTCACCACTGGATCTACTTTAATTGTAATTGCTAGATTTATCATTCCTTCTCTGAGGAATCTACCTATTGTGGCTTTTGTATAGCTTTAGAGCTGTCAAAATATGCTCTTTTGGTTCTGGCACGATCACAGACAAAACAAGCTTAAAATTACACAGAATGATGCCTGCCCTATTTTTCCTTTTACCTCATAAATCCAATTCTCACTTAGACTGAATCTGAAGAGTGGGGAAAAGTATATTGATTGAAGGAAAAATACAGATAGTCCTTGACTTGTGATTGTAATGGAACTGTCCAGTAGGTTCCATTTATGATGACCATAAAGCAGGTCACCCACATGACCAACCTGATTTTATGACCCTTTTTGTGACGGTTGTTAAGCAAACATGGCAATGGTTACAGCAGACCCAGTTCTGAAGTTCTGACGGCCAGCCCTCCCTTGCAGTCCCATGACCATATGTTGAATACTCACCAACTGGCCAGCATTTATGGTTGTTTGCACTGTGGTTGTTAATTGTACACCATGGTTGTTAAGTGAATATGGAAATCATAAAGTGAATCCATTGTTCGCTATGGGCTGGTTTTGCAATAAATACCAGTTTGGGGCAAAAATGTTGTATAAAATGCAGCGATATGTCAGTGAGATTGTGCAAACAACCGTAAATGCTGGCTAGTTGGTGAGTACTCAATAACGGTCATGGGACTGCAAAAGAAGGCTGACCATCAGAACTTCAGAACTGGATCAGAACTGGATCATAAAAGCGGAGGTCAGCCCTAACTGCTAATAGATGCTAAGCAACTGGTCGTTGCTTAGCATTGCTATACCCTATATAGCAACAAACCTAAATGGACCAAATATTTAAGGAGCTGTTGGAATTGAAGCCATTTGGGAAAGTGACAGTCTTCTACCGCCAATCTTGTGGAAAGCTAGGTGGGCATAAATCCCACACAATCCTAATTGTTTTAAAAATAAGTAGCCATAATACACAGGGAAAAATTATTTTCCCCCTTTGCTCAACCTAGCTTTAAATGCTGTGTTTCTAATGCAATAAATAGTGCATGGAGGTACACATGTAAGTATGGTACAATTACAAATAACAACAAAAAGCAACCACGAGGTGGAAAAATTCTCACTAAAACAAGGGCAAAATGGAAAATCGTAGCCTAGCCATATATCAGATATAGCTTCATTCATTCTGAATTATGTGTTTGCCCACTAGGGCCCTTGACCACCAAGTGTGGCCCCTCAGCATCTAATGTCTACCCCAATCTGTTGGATGTGGATTTTTTATTGTCCTTTGTTAATGGTCCTCCAATCAGTAAAATGGTGATGCCCATTCTACATTTTATGATATATTCTAAGGTTAGTTCTGACACATTTTTGTGAAATCATCAAAAATTGAATCTTATACTCTGAGCAGTTTGCTACAAGATTCAACAGAGAGAATAAGATCTCGTGAAGAAGAAGAAAAAACCTTAATGCAGTGATA
Organism: Diadophis punctatus similis; assembly: GCA_023053685.1. Classification (NCBI taxonomy): domain Eukaryota; kingdom Metazoa; phylum Chordata; class Lepidosauria; order Squamata; family Dipsadidae; genus Diadophis; species Diadophis punctatus. The sequence continues at coordinate 5,558,683 of JALIGW010000035.1, read as the reverse complement.
CTGAAAAGCCTCAAGCATGGTGTCATTACTGTGCCAAACAATATGCAAGAAGTAGACAAATGGGAAAGAAAAGATGATAACAATCTTACTAAATGTTTAAAACTCTAAACGATACATTTATAATTATCAGAGATAAAGTGAAGGATAGAAAGAGCATCAAGCAGTTGAGCCAACACTGAATTGCTATATAATCAACAATGGAGTCCCATAAAGGGAAAGTTGACACAAATAAATAATCTTCTTGCTAAACTTTAACAGGTCAGTCCACATTCTTTTGTGGGTGGTTGTTGCAAAAATTGAACCTTTATCTTAGGTGTATTCAGAGAATGTTTAGGGAAGACAAAACAGGAAGACCTAAATGCTTTAAAAATATTTGAAAGATAAAATGTCAGCTGTTCGGTTGGGCATACTGTTCAATAAGCCACAAGTTTAGGCATCAAGTTACAGAGCAGACAAATGTGGCCTGTTATTGAAAAGTTCTTTGTAAGATATTACAAGATAACTTTAACTTAGGTCATTTCTTTGGAGGAAAAAAAATCCATTTCAGAGAAATAACATTTGGTTGGTTCTCTAAACCTTATTTAGAGGAAAAACAAAAAGCTGCAAAGTTGTAAACTGATTTCATTTTTGAGTCAGCTTTTTGAAATTAAATCTGTCAAATTTTAAATTTATTCTAGAAAAATACTGGGTTTTGTAGACAGTCATGTTCTTTTGCATTAGAGTAGATATCAATGATTGGGCAAGCAATAGGGTGATAAAAATTGGAATTGTATATTTTTATATTAGAAATGATACTATAAGTTTGGAAGGACACTACTACTCCACCAATGGCCTGAAGAATTTCTCTGTTTTATTACATATTGCGAGTCCCAACTGGACAATTAAGAGATTTTGATTTGGATGTAGTACTTTATACATTTTTTCTTTTATTAATTGCAAACTTATTTTTTAATGTTAAACTTCGTTAGTTATTAATATATTGTAAATATACATACAGTAAGAATAGTTTTGATAAGTACTGTAGATGCAAGTCAATTGTTATTTTATGTTGCATCTAGAACAGTGTTTCTCAACCTTGGCAGTTTGAAGATGTGTGGACTTCAACTCTCAGAATTCCCCAGCCAGCGTTGCTGGCTGGGGAATTCTGGGAGTTGAAGTCCACACATCTTCAAACTGCCAAGGTTGAGAAACACTGATCTAGAATAATAAGTAATGCACTTTTTCCAAAGGATGAGTCACAAAAATAAAATTAAATATTCACACACATCTATATAATCTATTGGCATGCTTTCCAGTATTGCCAGAAGATATTTTCTTGTAGATGCTTCCCCTGTTAGATGCCAACTTTTTTTATACACATAAGAAACGGTTTTCTGCAGAGTTGATCCCCAGCAATGGAATGCACTTCCTGAATGGATACATTTTGTCCCAGTGTAACAGGATTTAGAGTCTTAGACAATCTTTAAAGGCCTATTTCTTTCCCACAAATTCTATTTATTAGAGGGCTTTCGCATTTATTTTATGATTACTTAAAATAAGTTCTTTATTTTATATATATTTTATATATATTTTATATATATATATATATATATATATATATATATATATATATATATATATATGTATGTATGTATGTATGTATGTATGTATGTATGTATGTATGTATGTATGTATGTATGTATATATATATGTATATATGTATGTATGTATGTATGTATGTATGTATGTATGTATATATATATGTATATGTATATGTATATGTATATATATATATATATATATATATATATATATATATATATATATATATATATATATATATATATATATATATATATATATATATATATATATATATATATATATATATAATGTGTCTCTTTATATAGGTTTTTCCTTTAATTTTGTTAGCTGCCTGGAATAGAGCAGTAGAGCAGTAAAGGGAATAAATTAAATAAACAAAGTAACATCTATAATGGATTAAAACTGTCCTAGCATAAGAACCAAATTAAGCACAACTGTAGAAGACAGCAGTGCTAGAAGGAGCTTACCTTTGAAGCTGAACACCCAAAAGATTGAAATAATTAAAAAGATCATATGACATTAAGTTGATCTACTCAGAAATCTGGGAAATAAATGCTAAAGGATGAAATGGCATATTTGCTCCATATGCTTATAACACTCTTATTAGGTCATCCTGATTTCCAGAGTACAACATTTTCAAGAGAATCCTTTAAAATAGGATTTGAAAGTTCTGCTTAACAACTATAGCTGACAACAGGGAAAACTTTCTCAAGTCAGAAAATGTTTCCCTCTTCATTTCTCCTTATAATTAAAAATATTCAAATATAAGATCCATATGCTACATTCACTGTACACTTTACAGAAGAAAAAGAAGATACTGACCAGTTCCCACACCCTTGCATACTTGAGCAATTCATAAGGTAACTTTACCTAATTCTGAAGCTATGAAACAATGCCTGATATCATATAACATCTTAAATAATTCACATTCCACTTTTGTCAGAGATTTGTAATAAAAGGTTCGCAAAACAACCCCCTGCTTCGCAAGCATTGTGTGTGTATTTTTAGAATGCTTGCCCTTTTAACAAGAAAAGGAAAGAACTTGCTCTGTTTGTCAAACAGTTTAAAGCCACTTTTGACTTTGCCATAAAGTTCACTCTTGTTTTGAGAGATTAAACATCCAATTCTAACTTTGAAAAAAAAAACACCTCTGTGTCAACTGTCCAATTAGCAATCCTAAAACAAGGAAACGCTCTCGGGAGAATTGAATTCCCAAATAAAACTTTATCAGATACATTATGTTGGTACTGAAGAAACAAAACCGGTTCTGGTTTTCCCGCGCAAATGCTTAATATCTTCTGCATTGTATATGGTTCCATATCATAATACATTGCACCAACAATGTTTTCTATTTTTTGTTCCCTTTTTAAAACCTCCCTTTCAGGCAGAGTTACCCAGTAATTTACAGAAAATGAAAATCTCCTAAGTCATCAATATCACTCTGAAAATCATTGGTTGCTTACTCTTCATATATGCTGTGAAGTTCATTAGAGAAATGCTTTTACTGTGGGTTGGCTGGGAATACTAAGTGCAGGGAGGGGCTGGCTTATAGATCTCAGAAGTCAGACGAGCGCCCCAGTTTTCCAAACTTGAACTTGTAGCACCACAAGACTGGAATTCTAGGAAAGGTTCACTCTTGAAAGCTGCCAGGTTCAGGGAGAGAGGACATAAAACAGTATTTGGTTGCCACTTATGGCCTTTCTTACCAGAAGAAGATGGCTGTGGCAGCAGCCCTGGGAGTTCCGTTTATAGGCACACAAAAATAGTGCCCCAATCCACACCAAGAATAGTGCCCAATCCACACTGGCCATGCCTGGAGTGCTCCTTGCACAATTTGACTAGTAGAAAGAGCAATTAGTGGAGTTTTTGTTGCCTTTCACCAACTACAGTAAGTGCTGCCCTGCCTTAGTGTTCTTAGATTGACGCAACCTATCCATGCAGGTTCCTACAACTTATAAACTTGTCTGACCTTGACTATGTACTGTATCTGCCCTGTGGCCACACTTGTTGCTGCTCTGGACTTTGATTTCAGCTTAACCTGCTCTTCCAGTCATGCGCGTGCAAAACGAGCCCACCTCTTCTACCTGTTGGAGTTTCCTCTTCGACTGAGAATCATTAGCTGGGAGGGGGGTATCAGCCATTCTCCCAAATGTCAGCAGACTGCTTAGCAGCTTTATAGAAGAAATAGTTTGTCAAATGGCCCTTCCAAAACACTCAAAATTGGTGTATAGTTTGAGCAAATCACTTTCATTCTTTTGTACTCTCCTTGGATATTTAAACTTGCCTTCCCGACAAGGAAGATGGCACTTTTTGGCTGTTCTTTTTCATTCTCATAGGAACTGCCAATGAGATAGCTAGACCGAGCATTTGTGGTGGTATACAAATTTAATTAAATTTAGACAGTCCTTCCTCCTATTTTGAGGACAGAAGAACTAACCCTCTCTGGGTATACAGGTAGTACTTAGCTTACGACCACGGTTCAACCCAAAATTCATGCTGCTAAGGGAGAAATTTGTGAAGCGAGTTTTCCCCTATTTTACAACTTTTCTTGCCACAGTTGTTAAGTGACATCACCACAGTTGTTAAATTAGTAACACGGTTATTAAGTGAATCTGGTTTCCCCATTGACTTTGCTTGACAGAAGGGTGCAAAAGGTGATCACATGACCCTGGGACATTGCAATCGTCATGTGAGTCAGTTGTCAAGTATCCCAGTGTAAGTCACATGACCATTGGGGATGCTGCAATGGTCATACGTGTGAAAAATGGTCATGGGTCACTTTTTTCAGTGCCGTTGTAACTTCAAACGGTCACTAAACAAACTTGTAAGTCACGGGCTACCTGTATGTGAGTGTGTCCTGAGACCGTTATAGATAGAATTAAACAAGAGTTCTACTCAAGTCCAACTTTCTCATTAATTTTCAGCATACTTTTTACTCAGTCTGAGAAATTCATTTTGACAACATGGGAACAGTTCCACCTTGTAGAGACCCTGCTAGCCATCATTAAGATTAAGTTTTAAATCTTGACGTCTGCTACAGAAAGGATTGGTCTTCTTTTTTTTTCTGACCTCTCAAGCAGCATGAAAAAGGCCCAAAGTTTTTTTTATTTTGCCCATTAAAACAAAAACTGAAAAGGAATTCCACAGGCAAATATGATTGGTGGTTCTGGTTGGGGGATAGGAAGAAAAGAAAATATTTGGGCACTCCAGAGTTAATCTGTGGCATGCAAAGTGTGTGTATTATTACAACAAAGAATTGGCAGCTGCCGCAGAAGGAAAAGGCTTATGTTCTGCCTTATGTTTTAAACTTGTCAGTCAACTGATGCCAGGGTTCTGGACGTCTGCCTCTTCAGCACACCCTGTTGCATGTCTCTATGTGAGCAGTTTTGCTCTCTCTTCGGAGACACTCCAGCTAAGTCAGGTTTCCTGCCTTCCTTGGTGGAATTAGAGCTCTGTCTCTCAAAGCATCTAACTGGAAACCTTCTTACACAGTCTGGTATTCCTTCGTCGCTTTCACAACCTGTGTGTTTGTTTCACTTCCAGAATGGAAGAAGAGGAACTGCTGAAGGAAAGATTTCAGGCAATCACAGTAAGTAAGGACATACATGTCTAAGAAAATTATACTTTCTCATTCTCAATGCCGCTTATAATGTAGTCTTCTGACTTTCAGAAGCCCTTTGTTTTCCATTCTTATTTGATATGACTGTGTAGCCCAGCAGTTTGAAGATCAGCATAATTATTTCGCCCAACTGCCTTTGCAGTAGGCATCATCTGAGCTGACAGCTCCACGGCATCGAATGCAACAGATGCTGGAGTCACACTATGTTTTACGTCAGGCTTCTGCAATGCTGCCATTAGGTCTGAGTGACTCTTTGAAGAAACTTTGCGTTTGAAGGACACCAGGACAGAAAACTAGAAAAGAGAAGGAATTCGACAGTTCCATAGCTTGAACGTAAATAACCGGAGAGGGAAGTCTTCTGCCTAGCGGAAGGGGTACTTGTGGATGATTCTGGAAAACGCCGAAGTAGTTGAAGTTGTGATTGTTTAAAGAACAGCGGAGGTGAAATTCAGGTCAATTCATACTATAGTCAGGAGGTTTTGATTTTGTTCCTTAAAAGTCAATCGTGTGTTATGCAGGTGGGAAAATGTTCTCAAAAGTGTCCTCAGAAGACGATACAGAGATGAAGACAATATAATATCAAAAGGTATGGTCTTCCGGTGTCTGTTGACCTAAAATGACCTTCACACTCCTATGCTTTGACAAGTTGAGTCTACAGACATTGCCTGCTCTGTAAAGACATCATTGGTTAGATCTAAAAGGGAACAATTTTCAAATGGAGCAAATAAGGAAAAATAAGCTAACTTTTACCCTGTGCATATCTTTATCGATTGCTAACTACTCCTAGATCAGCCATTCTTTCTCCATCTATGAATAAAAGACCTCTCACTGATCAATAGATGTAACTATTACCTGTCTACTAGCCAGGTGTCCCAATACAGACACATTTTTGTAGTTAGTGCTGAATAAAAAATGTTCCAGATAACATTTGGAAAGCTTTAAAAAAAAAAGGAAGACACCCGACTTTTCCGCATCTCCTTCCTAACCACCAGGCCTTAAAAGACTCAGTTAAAAATGAGCAATCAGGCAAATTGTTATGAAGTATGCAGCCTAATAACTTTTACAAACTTTTTTACAAGCCTGCCATAGCCTTTTTGTAAACAGTGGGCCAAAAGATTTTCCATATCCATGATAATAAAATAGTATCATGGATATGGAAGTATAAAAATCCAGCTTTATAATAAAAATACATTTTGCCCCTAGAGGAATTGCATAATTGTATACATTCTAATCGTTAGTTGTATGCCACCATCCATATTCAGTTCAGAGAGTTGCCAAAAGAAATTAAATTGGGCGAATATGTGTTCATTTTATATTATGACAAATAGGAAGTCCATAGTTGGGCAAAGTTTTCAAAGGAAAAGGCGAAATGTTCTGAAACAGCAAAGAAATATCCAAAGCATACAAAAAAATTCTTCAGGCACCCTGGAAATCAATAAAATTCATATTATTTGATAACCAAAAGCAAAAACAAGCCATCCTCACTCAAAACCATTAAAGGAAGATCCAAAATTCACTGTTTGCAAATATAAATAAAAACTCAGTTTAGGGGACTTTGATACAAGAGGCTCAAATTTCTTGTGCAGTTTGTCATTTTTACAATTATATCATTGCCCCAAAGGCTTAATTTATATCGTTTATGCAAAGGATGCAAAATGCAATATTTGCATAAAGTAACCTAAGTTGAAACAAATGATGTAATTCATGTCCCTTGTGTAAGAGCATAAACTATCATAATAATATATTTTTGTATTTAATGGACATTCCCGAATAGCAGACACCTGCTTCCCCCAGTTAGTCTGTTAAAACATGTTTTCACTATGGTTCATAGAAACATTCCGCTCAGAAAAGTAAAGGTACCGTAATTGGTGAGTTTACTTATAAAGTACCAACTCATTCTGATAACCCATTCAGTTAGGCATTTGATTTTCTCAGGCTGTTTATGTGGCACCATCAGGAAAAAAGGAAAGTGTGTAATTCAAAGACTGGCAAGCAAGATGTTCTTGAAATCTGGATTAACTGTACTATCTCAAACTGCTTAGCAGAGGTGTATATAGTAAACAAACTTTAAAAACAGTTGCACACATAGGCTCTCATTCTATTCTACCTCTGCCAGCAAGAAACATTCTTCAGAGATTTATCATTAATTTAGGAATAGAACCCACCTTCCAGCCCTTTGTAATTAAAGCTGTTTCATCAACTTAATGAATTTTCCCTCTGGCCAGATCCTATCATGAGATAAAGAGAAACAACAGGTTGAAGCAGCAGATACAGGGGCTGTCTTTCTGCATTTTTCTGTCTTGGAGGGCACACTTATAATGCCCTCTAACCAACATCTGCCTCAGGGGTGATGAAGGATGCTATCCTTTCAGAAGCATCCACAAAGAGGGTGTAAAAAAATAATAATTAAGATGCCAATTGCAGCAGAATGATCAACACACTATTCCTGCTCTAAATGTGCCAATGTTGGCACACATATACATGAGATATTAAATTAAATACATGAGATATTAAATTTATACACCGCCCATCTCTTAGAGGTGGCTCATGCTACCATAATCATCATCTTGGTTTTATTCAGGGGTGGGTTCCACTTACCTTCGCCACCAGTTCGCATCGCGATGTTTCGCGTACGCTCGCTCGCTCAACTCGCACGCGCGCGTCCCCTCATGCAATTTGGCTTCCGCACATGCTCAGTAGCAGGAATCAGCCTGAAACACAGCTGAGGATCTGATCAGCTGTGCTTCGGGTAAAGAAATAAAGGTCAGTATTAACCCGGGGGCGGGCGGGAGGGCCCTTTTTCAAGCAGCAGAAGAGGAGAAGCCATCCAAACAGGGAAAAATTTGTAAAAATTTTCAAAAAACCGATGGTGGTGCCCACGAACCGGCACCAACCAAATCGGATCCGTGATGTCAACAGTGGGTCGCTACTGGTTTGGGCGATCTGATCTGAACCGGATGGAACCCACCCCTGGTTTTATTTCCCCTGCTCTGCCTGGACACCACTATACCCTATCAACAATTTTAGGGTTGTTTAAAGCAGTTAAAAGATTAAACTGCTAATCTTCTTGACTTCGGTATATTAAATAGCAAGGGGAGAATCATTTTATCCTGTGGTTTAGGCAGCAAATGTTTTTAAGCGTGATGCCAATATATTTCTAAAAAACCAGAGAAGCATCTTTAGACCGTAGAAGATTCTTTTTCCATGAAATCAGAGTAATTGCATGCTTGACATATTCTGCATGTGGCAAAAAAATATAGAGAAAAAAATAAATGCATGAAAGAACCAAGCCATTAACAGCAATTTTACCAGGAAATCATTCATTTATTATAACTAGGTATTTAATATCTATCAAAAATAAAATGGAAAGACTTACGGAATTCTGAAGTTTTCAAAAGCAGAATCTTTCCATGGACATACAGTGACTCCCTCAGTCTATGCAGAGAATCCTAGGAGAGGTAGTTCAGTGAGATGAAAGCAGATATCACTAAGTCAATAGTATACTTGACCTACGACCACCATTGAGCCCAACGTTTATGTTGCTAAGCGAAACATCTGTTAAGTGAGTTTTGCCCCATTTTACGAGCTTTCTTGCCACAGTTGTTAGTGAATCAATGCAGTTAATTTAGTAACATGGTTCTTAAATGAATCTGGTTTCCCCATTGGCTTTGCTGGTCAGAAAGTCGCAAAAGGTGATCACATTATCCTGGGATACTGCTACCATCATAAATATGAACCAGTTGCCAAGCATTTTAATTTTGATCACATGACCAGGGGGATGCTGCAAAATTCATAAGTGTGAAAAATGGTTATAATTCATTTTTTTCAGTGCCATTGAAACTTTGAACAGTCATTAAATGAACTATTGTAAATCAAAGACTACCTGTATAAAATGCCTGCTCCTTTACTTCTGTTTAAGACAAACTTATTTTTTCCCACCAGAACGTTTTCCCTCCATAGCACAGTTCCAGCAAGAATAATTTTTCTGCATATATATTAGATATGAATATATTAGATATTCTGTAATGCCCCATTTCTTATCATCCATTTTCTGTAAAGCTTTCATGATATCTCGGTAATAGAATACTGAAGATTTGGAACTCTTAGGTTTAATTATTTCTTATTTTATTTAATCACGTTATTTTTCTATCCATATGCTCCTCGCAAGCTAACTTACAGTACTTTTCAGTACAATTAAACAATAAAAATAGCCAGTTAGTAAAATATGATTGTAGAAAGTTAGCATCCACCCATCTCCTAGAAAAATGAAATATCCTGGGAAATATTGAAAAAGGAAAGAATATGTTTCCCTGAATGAGGAAAGAAGAAACATGTTTTAAATACAAAGCAACTTCCTGCAGCTCCCTGCCTTCCCCTTCAGCTCCGGGGTGATGGGATTAAGACCTTCACCCTTAGGACATGAGAGGATTAGCCCTCTACCACATAGCACCTGGAAATTACCAGCACTCAAACAAACTTGGGAGACAGCCTAAAAGGCTAGCTAAGACCCCCACCCCTAGGGGGAGGTCTGACCTCCAATCGGAGTGCATTACATACACAGGAACAGGAAACTAAGAGGTGGGGCCCAACAGAGTCATAAAACCAAGGGACTTGGCATCTTTCCTTTCCTTTTCTCTGGACCCAACATCTGGAAGCATGTGATCCACATTTTCTGTACAGTGGCTCATGCCATGTGCTCCTGTCCACCATATTAAACCTTCTTTCCAAACAACTTCCATGAATCCAGTGTCTTTTTCCCCACTTGGAACTGAACCCAGAAGGATATTACTTCTAACATGATATAAAGCCAGATAGGAAAACAATAATAAAACTGCATAAAATATCACTGAAAGAGCCAGCGAACATTAATGATCATATGCCAGTCAGAAAGGGAAGACTAGATTATGAAAGTATAATTTCACATTTCTGTTACAAGCAGGCAGTACGTAAGAAAATCCTTAATGTTGGTGCCACCACCAAGAAGGTCCTCCCTTCTCTTGTTTTATCCATGCACAGGAAACAGGTAAATAGAGTTCCTGGTTCGTAACATAAAATACTGTAAGGGTGAAGGAAAGGAAAAGTATACAAGATTAAAAACAATCAAGTGATAGCAGACAAGATCATTAACAGCTTTAACAAATGACAACTTAGCTCAATTGAAGAGAAACAGAAACAGAAGCATTTTAAAGCATTCAGAGGCTCCACCTTAATTAACTCCCTATAACGGAATGTGGAAAAAATTCTTACAGTTTCCAAGATTCTGTATTTACCCCAGACTAATTTCAAAGATATCTTATTAAAATTATAGATCGTTCTTGCTCCCTTGATTTTCCCCACCTGAGCAGAGCTTGACACATATTGCGGAGATGTTTCATTAGATAAGCAGGACTCAAGGCATCAAGGAATTATTTATAAATGAAAATTAGTCCTTTGAGTGTGACCTATAAACCAATGAAGCTGATGCACTCCCTGGTAGACACACCCAACAGAAATCTGCTCATTACGGTTTTCCTTCAAAAACATCTCCACATAATGAGCATTACAGTAATCTGTGCCAGACAATAACCAGTCCATGGATAACAACAGCCCAGTTCAGTCTTAGTAAAGTTGGTAAATTCAATCAGCATGTTAATAAATTAAGTTCACCCGATTGAAAGCACCTCTTGCCATCACACTTATCTGAACATGCAGACCTGAGCCTGCTCTTCTAGGCCCATGGAAGGTCAAATATCCTCCAATCAAATAGAATTATCAACAGTTAACAGCTCATATTTATCTGGATTCAGATTTACTTTCTTTTTATTCAAATCACAAGATGGTTAAAGCATGAGTCTACCATAGCTAGTCTAATTTCACAGCTGTAACATCTAATTAGGGAAATGAATATCATGCTCAGGGTTCTCACAAAATGTAGGAGGATTCTGATCTTGGTTCCCTCATTTATTGGTTTAAGCACTGCTTTTTGGAACTTATTTTTAACCGCACAGGTACAAACTGTACTTATGGTAACTATTTTGTTTATTTCTAGGTAACAAGGTCCTATAGATCAGTATTTTTCAACCTTGGCAAGTTGAAGATGCATGGACTATAACTTCCAGGATTTCCCAGCCAACTTGCTGGGGAATTCTGTGAGTTGCAATCAATAGAGTTTATCAAATTTAAGTTTATCACATTTATATATCTCACTAGGAGTTGCTAAGATTGAGAAACAAAACTATAGTTCAGGGGTATCAAACTGGATTTCTTCGAGGGCTAGATCAGCATTGTACTTCTCTGCAGGCCAGCCGGGTGGCGGGGAGGGGAGGTAGACAGGACGGAAGCCTCTTGCAGCACCCTGCCAGCCAAAACAGGACACAGGGAACATGTGTGGCCCACCTGTGCTCCATTTTCAGCCTGGACAGCTTCCTGCAGCACTTTGCCAGCCAAAAAGGGGCATGGGAGGTCACATGCAGCCACTGCACCCTGTTTTGGTCAACAAAGTGCTGCAGGAAGCCATCCAGGCTGAAAATGGAGCACAGGGGGCCACACGACGCCACACCATGCCCCCTTTTCACTTGCAGAGGCACTGTGGGCCGGTCCTTTGCCATTTCCAGGCCGTCCCTGTGGGCCAAATTTAAGCACCCCACAGGCCAGATGGGGCCCACAGGCCTTGAGTTTGACACCCCTGCTAAAGTTCATTTGCAGTTATTTTACACCATAATCTCTGCTGAATGTGAGTGTCTTTTAGCAAATGAGTTAGTTTGCCATGGGCAAAGAGCAAAGACCAAACTGCAGCTATAAATAGGATTTAAAATGTGGTAGTCAATGTTCCCTGTAAAATTAGAAAACGGCGAGCGGCAGTTAAAAACTGCCGCGCGGCGTTTTGTTTTCATGTGCGCGGCCGCGCAGGCACGCAGCCTCTGCCATTAGAAAATGCCAGGCGGAAGTTAGAAACTTCCATGCGGCGTTCTCTCATTACGTGCGCGGCCGCGCACCTTAGAGGAAACAGTGGTGGTAGTCCATAGTTGTGATGAGAGAGACATAACTAATAAGTACAGTAAAAAAAAGGCTTTTGCCTATTCTGTTTCCAACATTTTCATGCATTGAATGAAAATAGACTTTTCATCCAAGTATTTGTAATAAAGTTTCTTCGCCTCTTTTTAAACGCATCTGATATACCTTTCCTATCTGCCCCTCTGTTCCAAAGCTGACTTTGCAGTTCATACTGAGCAATCATCTAGTTTAGAATATAAGAGCCCAGCAATTGTGGTTTGTAAACTGCTTATATGTGCAAACCAGGCCACCATAGCTTCTTCCCCCCCCCCAAAAAAACCCCCAAAGCAAACCATCATCAATTGCATTCCTTTGGGCATTTTCTTCTTCACATTTACCTCTTTCAACATGCCCTCCTTTGCCCTTCCTTTTCCAGGACAATCTGATTGTCCTCTACACTCTACAGGGTAATAACAATGCAGCCAACAACAGTTGGAGACTCATTGGAGCAAAAGATTTTAGTGGTTACCCAGTTCTTAGGTTACAAGAAAGTCAACAAATAAGACCCTGAGGGCCTTCTATCTGCCCTGTTCTCCCGTGATAATGAGGCAATAAAGACAGCACTTCCAGGAATTTAAGCAACTGCCTGCAAACCTTTAGCACACTCAATAATTCCTAAAGATGAGTGTAATTACCTTTAATCCCATCTGTTAACAAGCACTGCAGTTGCAGCCTATGAATGCGCAAATATCTAGCACCTGCATAAAAACCTAGCAGGTTAGGAACTTTAAGAAGACTAGGCCCTGCTATTTTTGATACATCTAAAATGGCTGATTAGGATTTGCTTCAGTGCTGTATTGCAGTCATTCAGCAGACCTAAGGCAGCCACGTCAACATGATATATGGACTTTAAAAAACAAATAGCATTATTATGTATACCATCTCCCATTTTTGCCATTTTCAGGACAAGAGGAAACTGCAAGAAGAAATATCTCAGAGACGCCTTAAAGTAGAAGAAGAAAAGCTAAAGCACCAGCATTTAAAGGTAAGGTGTTCTTTTCTTTTTTCATTTCTTTTCTTTTTTTAAGAAATGTATGGTGTCCAAACAAACCAAGATTTTGTGATGGAGGAATAGCAGACAGAATACTGAAACTCTGTCTGTGGCAGCCTGTTCCATAGTGTCACTCTCTATATTCATTCAAGGTCCCATGCATAGTACATCCACTTGCTGTTGTCTTTCATAGATAAATAGGTAGCTAGACTAGGTGTTATCTAGTCATTTTTTACTCCTGGGAGCTACATAGAGGCAATTTAATGTAGTGGTTAAGGTAGTGGTCTAGAAACCAGGAGAGTGTTAAGTTTTAGTCCTGTCTTAGTTATGAAAGCATAATAGTAGCTAATGCCCTTATTTATAAGAATACCTCTAGGCCCCAAACACATTCCAGAAGATTGATGGTTGGCTGTGTAGACTAGTATTTGGATTTTAAGCTTGTGTATCTGCCCATCTCCCAATACCTCTAGGCCCCAAACACACTCCAGAAGATTGATGGTTGGTTGTAGGCTAGTATTTGGATTTTAAACTTGTGTATCTGCCAATCTCACAAGTAGACATTTTCTACAAGTGTCACCAATTTGTTAACATCCTAAATGTGTCCATCAGGCCAAGAAGTTGGGAGATGTTACTAGTTCAGCTTTCCATGTCTAGAGGGAAAGTCTAATCTACTGTATGCTTAGAATTATGCTGTATCAGTAGTGGGTTCTAAAACCCGTTGCTACCAGTCCGCGCGCGCACTCACACGCACGTGCAACGCTTCTGCGCATGCGCAGAAGTGTCCCGGGTGGGTGGGCAGAGCCTCCCACCGCCGCCACTACCGGTTCGCAGAACTGGGCCGGACCGGGAGCAGCCCACCACTGTGCTGTATGAATATGCCTATACATTAGTCTTCTATTCCAGCCTATCATTCCAACACTGTGTGTATGTAATGAACTAACCCAATTTGAATAAATTGTATAATCAATACAACTCAAGCTATAAATATCTACCAATAATTCATATTTCTTTAATGGTTACAGCTTAAATTCTATTTATGCATTTTGAACTTTAATAGTTTAAAAAAAAAGCCAGCTCCATTAAAATAAGCTTAGAGGATTTTAGGAGACACACAAATGATTGGCTTGTGCTGCTTGGTCATGTTATTTCAGATGAGATCATTGTCAGAAATAATTCCTGTATAAAGTATGGCTCTGGGTATGTGTGTGTGTGTTTCCAACAGGGTGTGTTCGCTCTGAAACTGGCACTTTGTTTAATATACCACAACAGTGAGATCCAAGAAAGCTTCAGATTGTGCTGAAATCCTCACACAGTAACTGATTTTATCTGGCAAAACTTTAGTCAGTTATAATAATGGGTCGAAGGAAAAGATGTTTTAACACCGCTTCCCACACCTTGGGGAGTCATCTGCAAATTTTACACTGATGTTAAACCTGCCAAGTTGCTTGGAATGGAATCTCAATTATAGATGAATCAAATGACAAGCCTGACATAAATGAAAGGGAAGAGGAAAAAATGACGGCATGCTCTCAGCTCGGCTTATCAAGGACAGCTTGACATTTCATAGCATATTAAAAACTGAACCAACCTAAAATCCCCACAATGCTTATTTATTAAAAAAAAATGGTCCCAAAAAAATCACGCCAGAATCATAAATAGAGCCTTTCCCGGGGGACAAGAGAACAAACGAGAGTGTTTGATTGTCAAACTCAGCTACAAAAATGTGAGAATTGTTAAAGTTGCAGAAATAATCTTTCTCGGCTTTTCCAGTCTACCCACACTGGAAAAATCTACAGCAACAAAGGAATGTTGCTAATGGATCTTGCTCGGATTGCTGGGCCTGTCCCATCACACAAGTGTTTTGGGTAAAGTGACCAGATTTTTTTTTTTTTAAGCGGGACACCGAAGGGGGCGGGGCCGCCTGGACGCCGGGTTTTGCCCTCTGCGCATGCGCAGAACGCTGCGCATGCGCAGAGGGCAAAAGAACGCTAATGTCATTTCACAAGAGCCGTTCGCATGCAGGGCAGTATATAAATAGCGGCCGCCAGGTAGGGAGCCAGCCGGGGTTGCGCAGGGCTGGGGGAGGCTCGCTAGCCCGGCAGCTCCGGCCGCAGGAAAGAGCGGGGGGAGGGTGCCGTACTGGGAAGGGCCAGCAGTCGCCGCCGCCTGAGGGGGCCACCCCCCCCCACCCGCCCGCCCGCCCGCTTCGCTGCAGGGGACGCTGCACCAGATCCCGAGTCGCGCCGGCTCTCCCACGGCCACGATGCCCGCCGACCTGATGGAGAAGAGCTCCTCCTCGCCCGCGGCGGCCATCCCGGCCAGCGCCGGAGGAGTCAACGCAGGACGCCCGCCCGCCGCCCACAGCTGAGAGGCCTGCTGCTGCTGCGGCTGGGCCCCCAGTCCCGGCGGCGGGAAGGCTGCGGCGGCGGCCCCAGCCTGCTGAGCCAGCGCCGGCCCGAGGGTCATGGATGCGACTCCTTCGCTCGGGCCGCCCCTGGAAGGTGGAGAGGCGCCTGATGCAGCCCCGCCCTCTCGAAAAGGCCGGCGTCGCGGTGGGCGGGGCGGCCCGAGCGAAGGAGTCGCATCCATGACCCTCGGGCCGGCGCTGGCTCAGCAGGCTGGGGCCGCCGCCGCAGCCTTCCCGCCGCCGGGACTGGGGGCCCAGCCGCAGCAGCAGCAGCAGCAGGCCTCTCAGCTGTGGTTGGCAGGCGGGCGTCCTGCGTTGACTCCTCCGGCGCTGGCCGGGATGGCCGCCGCGGGCGAGGAGGAGCTCTTCTCCATCAGGTCGGCGGGCATCGTGGCTGCGGGAGAGCCGGCGCGACTCGGGATCCGGTGCAGCGTCCCCTGCAGCGAAGCGGGCGGGCGGGCGGGCGGGGGGGGTGGCCCCCTCAGGCGGTGGCGACTGCTGGCCCTTCCCAGTACGGCACCCCCCCCACTCTTTCCTGCGGCCGGAGCTGCCGGGCTAGCGAGCCTCCCCCAGCCCTGCGCAACCCTGGCCTGCTCCCTACCTGGCGGCCGCTATTTATAAACTGCCCTGCACGCGAACGGCTCTTGTGAAACTTGCCAAACTTGTGAAGAGCCCTTGCAAAGCCGTGCCCGCCGAAAATTGTATTTGTCTTTCGCCCCCCATGAGCCACGGCCGGCCGTCCCTGCAGGGGAGAGCCCGCCCCCCAGCCCTCCCTCGCCCCTTTCAAAAAATCGGGACTTTTTAAGGGGGCGGGCGGGACGCGGGACAAACCATTAAAAAGTGGGTCTGTCCCGCCAAAATCGGGACGTCTGGTCACCTTAGTTTTGGGGATCAAATTGCTAATGTTCCAGTGCTCTTTTCAGTTGTTGACTGCTGCTAGTCTTCACTACACTAAGAGGCACATATCAAAGCAGCAAAATTTCCTCCCAATCTATATATAGTTAGTGAACTAGCTTATGGTAGGGTTCATCTGGTTTTGGCTTGGCTGTATAAATTGTGCTAATTTATTATTATGATGATCATCTGTATCCTACCTACTAGAACATCTCTAGCAGCATAGCAGTGATTGTGGCTTGTTCTGTAAACCATGGATAAAGAAACTATGGCCGTGATGGCGAACCTATGGCACGGGTGCCACAAGTGGCATGCGGAGCCATATCAGTGGGCACGCGAGCTCAGGTCCGGCGTGCATGTGTGCACCAGCTGGCTGATTTTCGGGCCTTCTGGGCCCACTGGGAGTCGGGAAACAGGCTGTTTCCAGCCTTCAGAGGGGGTGGGGAAGGCTGTTTTCGCCCTCCCCAGGCTCCTAGAAAGGCTCTGGAGCCTGGGGAGAGCGAAAAATGGGCGTGCCATTGCATGCTGGGAGCAGGGGGGTCATGCGTGCATGTGCGGGTGTGCATGGAATTATGAGTGTGGGCACGCACACACGTGATCCCCACATCCCCCCCCTTTTGGCACACGAACCAAAAAAGGTTCGCCATCACTGAACTATGGCATGGCATGATATATATGCACAGGCAGTCCTCATTTAATGACATTAATTGAGAACAGAAACTTTATTGTTAAGTGATGCACTCCTAAGTAAAAAAAAAAAGCACCATGTGACTGTGACAGTTAGCTGTGACAGTTTCAGCAGTCGGTCATGGACTCATGGATAGCAATAGCATTTGCCCCCAACAATCTGGGTCCTTGTTTTACCGACCTTGGAAGGATGGAAGACTGAGTAAACCTTGAGCCTGGTGAGATTTGAACTTCCAAATTGCAGGCAGCCGGCAGTCAGCAGAAGTAGCCTGCAGAATTACATTCTAACCACTGTGCCACTGTGGCTCTTAATGCCATAGTTAAGCAAGGACCATGTGGTTAAGTGATGATTTCCTGCCAGCTTCCCCATTGATTTGTGGGAAGCCGACAGGGAAGGTTACAAATCATGAACAGATTACATGACTTCAGGATGCTGCAAGAGCCATAAGTACAAGGTTTTCTTATAATGACCTCTTATTCAGCACCATCTTAAGTTTGAACAGTAGCTGAATAAGTGGTTGTTTATCAAGAACCACCTGTGGATGGATGATTGGATGCATGGATACTCTCCCAATGTGATCCAGAACCCTGACTTAATCTCCCAGCTAATGAATTTAGAACTGGAACTCAAGGGTCAATTTTAGATATTCATAAGCATGGCTTGATCCAGAAAAGTAAAGCCTACAGCCAGTGCCAGACCATGAAATCAGCTCCACAGGCAATTGCTCAATAAACTACTTTTGAGATAGATATGATTAGCTACAATTACAGAATCTTGCAATTCTGACTGTGTGCTGAACCTCCTTCTTATTGTTCAGTTAATTAGGGAGGCAATATCCATTTCTGAATGTTATCTTACTGTTCTGGGCTTAAAAAGGCTTCCGTCCCTTCTGCTTAGGCAACAGTTTCTGCATATCCCCATTAAAGTCATCTTCTTTTCCTCTACAATTTCCCCCTTCCCAAACCAGGTCATGAAACACATAGAGACACAGCAGTACATCTAAACGGGACTTCCATGACATTTCATTAAGGTCCACTTAAAGAAATTCTACAAGACAGGGAAGTCTTTTTTAAAGAAAAAGAATGATGAATTACCTACTCTCTAGGATAGGGAGCAACTTTAAGCCTGGCAGACTTCAACTCCCAGAATTCCCCAGCCAGCTGGCTGAGGAATTCTGGGAGTTGAAGTCCTCCAGGCTTAAAGTTGCCAAGGTTGGAGACCACTGCTCTAGGAAATCCTTTTACCTATTGAAAGCCACCCTCTGGATTTGTTTGTGCCTGTCCTTTTGGAACTGTAGTACGCAGAACTGAACATAGATCTCCAAATATAGATTCTATCATAAACTGATGCTAGCCTTTATTAGATATTTTTAATAACTCAAGGTGGCGAAAATACCCAATTTTCCTCCTATTGTCTCAACAACAACTGCCTAAAGTTACCTAGCCAGCTTTCATGCCTAAGGTGGGACTCGAACTCACAGTCTCCTGGTTTCTAGCCTGGAGCATTACCTATTAGCCCAAATTTATTTATTTATTTATTTATTTTGATTGTCAAACATGTACAAGATAGTAGGTGTTTGTATGAACATAACATAAGCTAAGAAGTACAGATAAATGAGGACAATAGGACAGTAAGACAGGGATGGTAGGCACAGTGGTGCTCTTATGCACGCCCCTTACAGACCTCTTAGGAATGGGGTGAGGTTGACTGTAGACAGTCTAAGGTTAAAGTTTTGGGGGTTTGGGGAAGAAACCACAGAGTTAGGTAGTGCATTCCAGGCATTGATCACTCTGTTGCTGAAGTCGTATTTTCTGCAGTCGAGTTTGGAGCGCTTTACATTTAGTTTGAATCTATTACGTGCTCATGTATTGTTGCGGTTGAAGCTGGCATCAAATTGGCATCATTATCATAGTAATCAAGCTTATGTATACTGGAGATTACCTATATCATTTGTGGTTTACTATTAGGTCTGGATATGTTTCTTTGTTTACTATACTTATTATAAATATTTTAAATTTCACCATTTCTGCCAGAAACCCTGATTATATTAATTCTAATGTTTAAACAAAAGTTACATCTTGTTCTTACTATCATAATTTAGTAACAGTATGCTCTATATTAAATAGAATTATGGCATTACTTTTAATATAAATCTTAACATTCTATATTATTATCACAGTCATAATTTCCAGTTTTATCCAATCCAACAGGATTTAAAATATTATTGATAATAACAATTATAATTTTATTGCGCAGCGTTTTAGATTCTATTATACTGTTTCAAGAAAATGTAATTAAAGAACAGCCAGACATTTCTTTGTAAAAGACATAATTAAAAACCGATGAATCACTGAGAGAATTGGAGTTTAATTGAACAGCTGTTCTAATAAAGAAAGGTCAGATCTACTATTGGTTACAAGCTGAAAAACCAGAAGCAATTGTTGCTTTGGCTCTCCTGCCAATATTGCATCTTACAGCTAGGTTTCCTGATTGCTGTTTTGAAGATATGTCTCAAGTACATGAAATTGTTGTCCATTTTTCAGATTAATCTCCCTAGTGCCATAGTGAATGCAGCATCAATTTGGGAGATGCAAGCTGTAGGTCAGCCTACATAAAAGCAATTTATTCTCCTTTAATCATGTCTGTCGATGTCGGAGAAGAGCAGGCAGAACTGGGGAACGGATTTAAACACCTAATCAGCTTAGAGTCATTGCATTCCCACAGGCAGGCCAAGTCCAACTCCTCCTGAATTCTGGTGCCCTTTTCTGGTGCCAGTTTACTGTTGAACTTTAGCTGACAAGATTCTTGTGTCTAGGCTTGAATAAATTGTCTGTGCTGCAACCTTACGAATGATCCTGATTCTTTATATCTGACAGTCAGAGGTGGGTTCCTGCCTGTTTTTGCCGGTGCGGTTAATAGCTGTTGTTCGGCGCAGAGTCGAAGACGCTGCTGCCGTTCGCGGCGCGGGAGCTTTCCCCGGGCGCTTTCCCCGCCCGCATGGACGCCGCCAATTGCATTATTTTGCCCTCTGCGCATGCGGAACGCTTTGCGCATGCGCAGAGGGCAAAAGAACGCAATTGGTGGTGTCCATGCGGGCAAGGAAAGCGCCCGGGGAAAGCTCCCGTGCCACGAACGGCAGCAGCGTCTTCGGCTCTGCGCCGAACAACAGCTATTAACCGCACCGGCAGGAACCCACCTCTGCTGACAGTGATATGCTTTGTACATATGGGGAACTGGGAGTAATAACAAATCTTGACTTAGCAATAGCATTTAGGCTTCTATACTGCCCCTTGCAGCATTCTCTGAGTGGTTACAATGTAAGCATTATTTGCATATTGCCCCCTACAATCTGGGTCCTCGTTTTACCAACGTCAGAAGGATGAAAGGCCCCTTGAGTCAATCTTGTAGCCCTCTCAGCATCAAACTCCAGGCTGTAGGCACAGTTTGCCTACAATATTGCATTCTATCCACTGTGCCACTAGGGTTCCTTAAAATGTTCATTGAGGGAAAAGCAACCATTTGGGTAACACTGAGGTAACAAATCAACTTTGTTGGTTTCCCTTACAAGATTATTTTCATGAAAGGGATTATCTTTTGTGAAAAGATTATCTGAGCATCTTTCAATGTAAGCAGGAAGCAATATTTTCAGACTAGTTCTTGAATTCTCCATCTCTGATTAGGCAACCGCATATGACGTTTTAGGATTCACCCTGGAAGGCTATCTTCTCCCAATCAGAAAATAGAAGAATAAATGGAATTGTAGTTGCTATACAACTACAGAATTCATTTCTTAACCCCTTTAGGACAGTTCAGATGCTTGGATGTTTAGTTGCCTAACAAACATGTATTAAAACAACAACAACAACAAGAAACTCATCAAATCTAAAGCTTTGGCAGGAATGGAGGAGAACAAAACAAGACCACAAGGATGTCACAATAGTTATTGTAATACTCTAGTCAGAGGCACATGTTTTCAAGAAGGTATGGGTGTACATCAGATTCAGAAAAATCCACAACCTAAACATCTTGATTGAGGCAAATTCAAGAGCTATCCAAATTCAGTTCCTCTGAATTTGAAAAGAGCTTTATTGATCAACAATACCCAAAATCAAGTCTAATAGCACCTTTTAGTTCTAACAAACTACTGAAAGGCATAAGTTTAAAAAAGGCTTCACTTCACTTCAGATGTATAATGTAACTAAACTGAACTAGGATTAAAATTGGGTTGAGGGAAAGACATGGTGGTTATTCAGAGATAGGTAACGTGGAAGTGATTACAAATAATTTATCAATTAACAATTGTAATATGTCATCTTTTAAAAACCCATTGTGTCTATTGAGACTTTCTAAGATACATTTCTATGTATGCGAGTTCCATAGTCTCTTGTTAATTGTGTTGTTAAAGTTTCTTTTCCCCCCAAAACAGCTATGGAATGCCCTAGCACCATGATGGTGAACCTATAGCACGCGTGCCAGAGGTGGCACGCAGAGCCCTCTCTGTGGGCACGCACGCCATCGCCAGCTGCTCTTCTGGTTTCTGGTGCGCCGGCCAGCTGGTCTTTGCGGGTGCTGGAGCGCTGGCAAACAGCCTGAAAACGGACCGAAAAACAGCCAAAAACAGCCGTTTTCAGGCCAGTTTTTCAGGCTGTTTTTGGGTCCTAAAAACGGCCCAAAAACATCCTGAAAACGGCCCCAAAAACAGCCTGAAAACAACCCCCAAAATGGCCAAAAAACAGGCATGCGGATGCCTGCCAGCTGGTGTTCGGGTTTCCTGTGCTCTGGCCCACGAAAACCAGCTGGCCGGCGCGCATCACATGTGCGTGCCAGAAACCCGAAGACCAGCTAGCCGGTACACGCAGCTGGTATTTGGGTTTCCAGCGCTACGGGACGCGCACATGCACATGCATACATGCACGTTCCGGTTTGGGCACTCGGTGCCGAAAAAGTTCGCCATCACTGCCCTAGCAGGTTAAAATAATTTGCTATTACTTTATCTTGTTTTGAGTTCTGATGTCAAATTTTGTGAGCATTAATCCTGTTACACAAATTTGGCTTATTTATTTTATGTAAATCTAGAGAAGCATTACTAGCTTATAATGACATATATCACATTAGACACACTTTCACCCACTCTTTCTCTAATCTCATATGAAAGTTGTTGAGACGGTGTTGTTGAATTAAAGGGGGTGATATGTAAACGTGAGTTTGTTAAAGGGCCTGATTTCCATGTTGGTATCACTGTCCTGTTAATTCTTGATACTTGTGAGAATCTGCTCAGTGTGCTTAGTTATGTGCAAATACTCCTGCCACCCAATACCTGAGAAAATACAGAGTCCTTGTCTAATATGGGATGTAGCTTTTAAATTATGCATTTCAGTTTGAGCTGTGTGCTGTACAGTAGATGACAACCAGATTTGTTTTGTAATCTGTCTTTAACAAGTTTATTTATTTATTTATTTGTGAGATTTATATACCACCTCACAGTGCAAGGACTCTCTAAGCAGTTTACACCAGTAAGCAATGTATATTTATATTGCCCCCAACAATCTGGGTCCTCATTTTACCTACCTCGGAAGGATGGAAGGCTGAGTCAACCTTGAGCCGGTGAGATTTGAACCGCTGACCTGCGGATCAGTGTCAGCTAATGTGGCCTGCAGTTCCTGCCTCTAACCGCTGCGCCACCTCGGCTCTTGAATATCAGCTTGACTATATTGATTTGCCCATTGATCTCATTTGGTGGATTGTTCATAGTCGCCCCAAAGCTTGGGATAATTCCATTTTTTGGCCATCTCTTCAAGTGGGTTAGAACAAATGTAGTTATAATTTAGAGCCTGGCTACAAATAACAGGTTGTGGTGTATTCTGGATGGAAGCCAGAAGCATGTAAGATTCATATGATCTTTCCTGCATAATGTGGCCTTAAGATGTCCATTGTGAATTGTACCATGACATGAAGGAATGGATTTATTAGAGACTGAGGTTGGTGACAGATTTGATGATTCATTTTCATGGGTCCATATGAAACGTCAACAATAAATCTCAAGTAAAAGGGGTGGTTTAAGACTTGAAATTCTAGGTCACCCACAAAGATGTTGGCATATTGTGCCACGTGTGCACCACTGATCTAAAAATATGTTACAAACAAGAACACCTTGTTTTCCATTGCTTTTATTAGTGTGATATCAGAACTATTTATTTATTTATTTATTAGTTGCATTTGTATGCCACCCACTCCACAGAGACTCTGGGCGGCTCACAACAGTAAGAATTCACATGCAACAACAAATATAAAAAGCATTAAAAACAATAGATATTAAAACATTTAAAAACATTAAAAACCACAATTTAAAAACCCATACAATAAATCATTCATAGGGCCAAGAATGATCGGCGTTGTATTAAAATCATGGGCCCCGGGCCTGTCGACAAAGCCATATTTTTACTGCTTTTCTGAAGGCTGGCAGGGTGGGAATAATGCGGATCTTGGGGGGTAGTGTATTCCAGAGAGCCGGTGCTGCCACAGAGAAGGCCCTCGTTCGTGGGCCCGCCAGTTGACATTGTTTGGCTGACGGGACCACCAGCAGACCAACTCTGTGGGCTCTAATCGGTCTTAGGGAGGTATGTTGGAGAAGGCGGTCTCGGAGGTAAACCGGTCCTAAGCCATGTAGGGCTTTAAAGGTAATCACCAACACCTTGAATTGCGCTCGGAGACCTATAGGCAGACAGTGCAGTTCGCGAAGGATGGGTGTCACATGGGTGTATCTAGGGACACCCATCACCACATGCGCCGCCGCATTCTGCATTAGCTGCAGTCTCCGAACGTTCTTCAAGGGTAGCCCCATGTAGAGTGCGTTGCAATAGTCAAGATGTGAGGTAACAAGGGCATGAGTGACTGTAAGTAGTGCCTCCCGGTCCAAGAAAGGACGCAACTGGTGCACAAGACGAACTTGTGCAAAGGTCCCTCTGGCCACAGCTGTTAGATGTTGGTCCAATTTTAGCTGTGGATCCAGAAGGACCCCCAAGTTGCGCGCCCATTCTGAGGGGATCAAATATTCTCCCCCCAGAACCAAGGAGGGACAGATGTCAAACTCCTTGGGAGGCAACATCCAAAGCCACTCGCTCTTGTCCGGGTTGAGTTTGAGCCTGTTAACCCCCATCCAGACCCTTACAGCATCCAGACACCGGCACATCACATCAACTGTGATGCTAATGTGATGAGAAAAAAGAAAGGATCAAAGGAGATTATGTGAAGAAGGGAGCCAGCCAATGAGGCTTGTGTTTCCTGTATGGATGGGAAGGACAAGAAACAGGGAACAACCAATCAGTTGTTACAGGAAAGGTGAGCTCCACTAGCTTTCCATAACCTCAGGCTTTTGGTTAAAAACAAAACCTTCTAAGCACTAAAGGAGATTTCACAGGACTAAGGAAAAGACACTTGCAAAATAAAAACATATCAATTATGTAACATATTTTATTTATAACTACTTAAATCCATGTTTCATTAAAGAAATCCCTGAGCAGATACAATAAAACAAAGCAATAAAGAACACTAAATTCAGAAGTTAGAACTGTGCAAAATGATAAAAATTGAAGATCAAGACAATAACAGAAGCATACTGACGTAGCAGCTTACATTTATCCTAAGGTTTGGTGAAGAAGAAGATACGTTAATTTTGCAAGTTAACTGGATTTAATATCAATCATAAATGAACAAAAATCAATATCAATATTAAAAAGGCCCTCTTTGGATTGCTCCATAGCAAATGTTTGCTAAGCACAAACCTTCAAGGAGATGTTGTACATCTCCTCAATTGCTGGATAGGTTTACAATATAAACTTTAGTTTAAAAAAAATCCCAGGTCGCTGTTCAAAAGGCAAAGTTATAGAAAATTGGTCTTATTTGGGGCATTTTGTTTGTTTATTGGTCCTTAATCTCTCACAGAACCCCATCAAGTTTTCGAGGAACCTTGGAGTTCCACAGAATATACTTTGAAAAGCCTTAATCCATTAGTTCCATCATACGAGTTATGAACCTAGAAAAGTATAAAGCTCCATTTGTTGCACCTAGGGGTGGGCTGCTGGGGGTTCACAGGCGTTCGGGAGAACCTCTAGCTAAGATTCTGTGCAGTTCGGAGAACCACCAAATCCCACTTCTGTCTGGCCCCGCCCACCCCGCACCTCCCAGGAGTCCGCACGTGGCTCATTTTGGATGCAGATAAGTGCAGGGCGCATGCGGAGGCTTGGGGAGGGTGAAAAACAGGCCTACTGGAAGTTCGGGAAGGCCGGAAATGGGCCCGTTTCTGGCCTCCAGAGGGCCTCTGGAGCCTGGGGCGGCAATTTTTGCCCTCCTGGAGGCTCGAAGAAAGCCTCCAGAGCCCGGGCAAGGCAAAAACACCCCCCACCATGGTGCAGGACGCTGACTAGGCCACGCCCACCCAGCAACTGGGCAGAGAACCCCTTGCTAAATTTTTTGAAGCCCACTCCTGGTTGCACCCCTTCATCCT